>JBBBWG010030820.1:0-30408 GCA_037176905.1 Azolla pinnata | reverse complement strand
CCAAATTAGCTCCGATTGCAAGCCCATATCTAGAACAAAGAGCTTGGGGTATGATCTGCAAAGAAGACTTAGATGACGACTACATTCATCCTCAGCACATAATCTCTCTTATCCACTCTTTAATACTTATCCTACACATTTTATTTCCACATTTTATTTCAAAGTTTTCTGGCATGTTACTTGACAAATCTAATATCAGCAACTTTCCACATTTTATTTCAAAGTTTTCTGGCATGTTACTTGACAAATCTAATGATTTTATCGTAATAAGAGAACGGTAAACAAAACCATCCAGCATAACTTTCAAAACCAGCATCGGAACGATTAAATACCTCCCCGAATGCCAAAACAAAAGTAACTGATAGAATGACTGCAACTACTGTGTTGAAAATGTTATCCAAGAACAGCGGGAGTGCCTGAAAGCAATGAAAATAAATCCATCTTTGCACCAGAAGTATCAAGTTTCTTTGTTGGAAAGTAAAACTAAGCATGAAAGTCAGAAACCTACCTCCATGGCAAGTGCATTGCACAGTAGAAGTGTTACCAATAGCTGGTGCTGATTCTTCACCACGGGGACAATAATAGCTATTAAAAAAAGACAAATTAATGGCTGTAATATGATTATCACACAAAGTAACAATCTGCAGTGCATCATATAGATCTCCACGTTAAAGTTAGAAGACAGAATTTTTGAGAGTTCATGATAAAGAAATAAACATTTATATATTTTGAAAGATTTGTGGGCCTAAAAAACCTTACAAGCATAACTCTCGAGGTGCGTTGAGTATCCATATTGCAGAGAATTTAGATTTGATATGTTGAAAAACATATTGAACTCCAATCATATTTTGAAATGATGAGACTCACTTATCACCTCAATATGTACATGAACAAGCAGAATTGTATTATTTACATAACTGATCAAGGACCATCGAGGAGAAAATAAGAAAATTACATCCTACGGCATTGTAGGTGTAGGTAATAACCAAAGGATTAAGGATTAAGCAACTAATCAAGGAATAAGGAAAGTAATAAGTCATAAGTATCCAGCTACACAACTCTCCCTACGCAAATGACAACAGAGAGGCATATAGCATGTCAGAAAGTTCTATCATCTATGATCTGGGGGATGAATCTCATCTACTTTGCAAGTGGTGTCTTTGGAGATCCACAACACAGATAAGGGTGTTTTTATCATAAAAGTATAGGTCATGGAGAGGAGAGAAAAGCATACCAGCTTGCTTTTGTTCTTGAGGCGAGCCACTCCTTTGAAGAACCTCCATCTCTACCACATCCAAAGACATTAGCCCTAGTGTAAGGCCAGACATAGTGCCTCCAAACAAGACTAATATAATAGAGATTATAGAATCTACGAGAGTCCCCCATGATGCTCTAGCTTCTCTGCAGAAAATTCCAGGCACTCATTGATCACAAGCCATACATAAACACACAATAATGTGTAAGAATGCCTACACTCCCTATTTAGAAGCATCTTTTGCGTTGACCAAATATCACAATGCTTAAATACATGCACAAAATGCATACGTAGACATTCATGTAACAGAATATTTTGCCAGTATGCAGATAATTAAGTATGGCTTTAATGCATTATAAAACACATTTATGAGAAACCAAATATTTCCACATAAAAACAATTAAGCATGAAATGCTTCAAATTGTGTGCTCGTAAACACAAAATACAGTAAATGATGTGTGAAAAACTTTCAAAAACACACGCACACACGTATATATGTTTATATAGCACAGTTTATGATGTGTATTGCAAACATAGTAAATACAGTATATGTGAACTATTGCAAAAGCTAAAAATCGACACATTTCTATGGATGTGAATAGAAGGAACGGAGGATATGAGAAACAACAGAGCACATGGGAGCACAGGTAAACGGGAAGACATGAGAAGACAGAGGTGAATTACACGCAGCAGAGGAAATGAGAAGCTCAAATGCAAATAGAAATACACACATTGAGCCATCTCTTTACATTATGTTCAAGGGCATCATGGTGGGTCTTTGCCCCTTCTTCTGCTGCTTCTTCTGCTGCTTCTGCTTCTTCTTCTTCTTCTTCTGCTGCTGCTGCTGCTGCTGCTGCTGCTTGTCTTCTTCAGAAACAAATTGAAATCAAATCAATTTTAGCTTTTGATACAAAAAAGAGAGAGAAGAAGAGAGAGAATGGTAGCATGCCCACGAGATACAGGTTGCTAGATTCTTTCTTCTTGCATGGAGAATATTCCTTTGGTCCAGCCTGACCCTTTAGGGTTAGGGTTAGGGTTAGGGTTAGGGTCAGGGCTTTAGAGCTTAAGGGCTTAAGGACTTGTATCATAAGACCCTGTCTCGTGCCCGAAACGAAAGGCATGTCAGCGGCCGAGTCGTTGTACGAGGAGCCATGCCATGAGCTGGGGTTCCAGCTTTGCGAGAACTGCTTCAGTTCGCTGCGTTCCCGACTCCTACACATTGGTACTGATCTCGGGCGCTCGAGAAGCCTAAGACTTTAGGGCGGGGTTTCTCTGTGCATGCTCCGCACGATCGCGAGTTCCTAGTTATGTTTCCCCCTCTGCTCGACCGATGGATCGGATGAATCAGCACTGCAGCTCGTGGCACGATCCCGGTCCGGAGAAAACCGGAGCCTGTTCAGGGGAGCAGGTGATCAGCTCCTCGGTCTCGGAATCGGGATATGCTTCGCGAGCCCACGATGTGTAAGCATATGTGTAAGTGAAAGAAAAGATCGACGTGGGCGCTCGGGAGCAGACGCAAACGCTTCCGCTAACATGCACCCTCGGAATGCTACAAAGGAAATTTCGCAGGACGCATCGATCTTCGTGGTATGTTTCTGGTGAACGAACGAGTGCGAAGCCAGCTTGCTTGTCGACGAGGGAGCGAGGGCATCATGCCAAGAAGAGACACGAGCGGATCATGTGTGCTTTGTTCAAGTTCGGCGAACGATACGCAGCAGCCAGAGGCAAGCTTAGAGGTCTGGGTTCGAATCCTGTTTTGTCAAGCAAGCAAGCAAGCAGAGCCAGACGAACGATCCTCGAACAGCAGGTCGGCTCACTATCATCCTGGCTGTAAAGTCGTCGTCCGTGTTCTCTCGAAAAGAGGAGTACTAAGAATCGCAGCCTCCTCCGATTGGCGGTATATTTCTTTTTGTACGTATACGTACAGGAAATCGGCCGTACACGGAATCTCTCTCTCTCTCTCTCTTTCTGTCTCTCTCTCTCTCTCTCTTTCTGTCTCTATCTTTGTCTCTATCTCTGTTTCTGTCTCCGTCTTTGTCTCTTGTCTCTCTTGTCTCTTGTCTCTGATATCTCTCGTGTCTTGTCTCTACTGTTTCCAACTCCGTCTCTTTGGCGGCGACGTTGCTCCGGTTTCTTAACAGACGATATGTCCGTGACGTGGCAGGCACAGGAGGCCGCAAATGTCCGTGACGTGGCAGGTCCCGCGCGGAGGGCGTCCACGTGGCGGGCCGTATGTCCGTGACGTGGCACGGCCCAGGAGCGGACACGTGGCGCGCCGTCTCCTTCTTCCTTCCTGCGTTGGTCCGGAATCCTGTGCAGCAGCAGACATGGCCGCCGATTCTGCCTCCTTCGTCCTTCTGATCGCGCCATGCCTCCTCGCCGTGCCCTGCACATGGGAGGACCTCGTCGGACTGCGGCGCGTGAAGCCGGTTGTGACGTCAAGCTCGCCGCGGACGTGCCCTGGGAAAGGAAAGGAACGGAGAGGAGCGGCGATGGCGATGGCGATGGCGATGGAGATGGAGATGGAGATGGAGATGGAGATGGTGATGGCGATGGAGGTTGGAACCGTGCTGCTCTCTTTCCATGGCAGATTGCCCGAAGAACGTTGACGTGCCCTGGGAAAGGAAAGGAAAGGAAAGGAAAGGAAAGGAAAGAAAAGGAAAGGAGAGGAGAGGCGATGGCGATGGCGATGGCGATGGAAATGGAGATGGAGATGGAGATGGAGATGGAGATGGTGATGGCGATGGAGGTTGAAACCATGCTGCTCTCTTTCCATGGCAGATTGCCCCAAGAAGAGCTCCCATGGTGATTGATGGATGCCACGCGCATGCGCGTGACGGAGGGAGATGTCGTCTGCAAGCGCCAAAGAGCTTCTTCACAGGGAAACATCGTCGGAGAGAGCCCCCCCGTGCTCGGCAACAGCTCGCTTGCTGTGCTCGTATGCGAAACGTGGCATGCTCGCTGCAGCACAACGGCTGCTCGAAGCGCTCCCCGACCGGGATGTGGTCACTTGGACCTCCTTGATCGCAGGCTATGTCCGGCATGGCCGTAGCCATGAGGCACTCCGCTGCTACGAATGCATGCGAATCGAGGGCCTCCTTCCCAACCAGGTCACGTTCTCCTGCCTCCTGAATGCGTCTCGCGGCACGGGAGATCTCGGCACAGGCAGAAGAATCCACGATGAAATCTTGCGGAGCGGCCTCTCAAGCCCCCTGCTGGAAAACGCTCTGGTCGACATGTATGCCAAACATGGGGCTCTTGCAACTGCGCAAGCTCTGCTCGATCAGCTCTTGGTGCGGAGCAATGTATCTTGGAACGCGGTCATCTCGGGGTATTCCGAATCGGGAGAGCTTCGCCGGGCACTCGCTTGCCTCAGCCGAATGCAGGTCGAGTGCCTTCCTCCCGATTCGGTCTCTTTCGCTTGCATCTTGAAGGCCTGCGGAAGGAGGCGGGCCATCGATGAAGGGGAAAGAGTCCGCAAAGAGATCGTCGTTCGGGATTTGCTCACGAAGAGCTCTTTGCTGCTCGGTACTGCATTGCTGGATATGTATGCCAAATGCGGTATGCTCGAGAAAGCGCGAGAGGTGATCAATGATCTCCCTGTTCGGGATGTGGTTTCTTGGTCTGCGTTGATCGTGGGTTACACGCAAGCTGGGAGAGGCCACGAAGCGCTGGAGTGTTTCGAACAGATGCAAAGGGAGGGTGTCTCCCCAGATGCAGTCTCATTCATCTGTGCTTTGAAAGCTTGTGCCGAAACAGGTGCTGTGGGAAAGGGCAGGCAGTTTCACAAAGAGATCAAGGAGAGTGGCCTTCTAGAGCGCGACATCAATCTCGGGGGCTCAGTGGTTGAGATGTATGCAAAGTGTGGCATGCTCAGCAAAGCACGAGAAGTGTTCGATAGTCTTCCGACCCGGAATGTGTCTTCTTGGTCCTCGCTCATCGTAGGATTTGCCCGAGATGGAAGGCACCATGATGTGCTATGGTGCTTAAACGGGATGCGGAGCGAGGGAATCTTTCCGGATGCGGTCGCCCTGCTTTGCATCCTCAGGAGTTGCAGCGACCTCGGTTCTGTGGACAGGGCCAAAGAGATCCATGTCGAGATCGCATGCAGGTTCGGTTTGTCAGAGCAAGAGAGAGCGCTTGGCAACGCATTGGTGGACATGTATGCAAAACATGGACTACTCGGAAAAGCACAGGAGGTATTCGATGAGCTTCTCGTCCGGGATGTGGTGGCTTGGTCAGCATTGATTGCAGGGTATGGCCAGCAAGGGGAAGGGGGCGAAGCGCTGAAGTGGTTCCAATGCATGGGGTTCGAAGGCGTGGCTCCGAACGAGGTCACCTTCACCAGCATCCTGCAGGTATGCGGCCGGAATGGCGATTTCATCAAGGGCGAGCAAATCCACGAGGAGATCGTTGCGAGGGGCCTCTCGAAGAAAGATGCCAAGATCGGGAACGCACTAGTGGACATGTATGCCAGATGTGGTAAGATGGCGATATCGCGGCAAGTCTTGGAGGAGCTGCCCACGAGGAACAGGGACTCTTGGAATGCGCTGATCGGTGGGTATGCCGAAGAGGGGGAAGGACATGAAGCGCTGGAGTGCATCAGATTGATGCATAGGGAGGGCATACCCCCGAACCAGGTCACGCTTGCTTGCATCCTCAGGGTATGTGGGGATGCTGGGGATCTCAAAGATGGCAAGCAAATTCATACGATCATTGTGCACGAGGGATGGCTGGAAGGAAATGTGGTGCTCGGGAACGTGCTAGTGGAAATGTATGCGAAATGTGGTGCTTTGATGGAAGCTCGTGCAGTTCTTCTCCTAGAGCTGCCCTATGTTCGTGATGCGGTCACTTGGTCGCTGTTGGTTCCCGGATACATGGCACGAGGGCAAGCTCACGAGGCCTTAGTTTGTGTCCTCGAAGACATGCGCTCCGATGGCGTCTCTCCCAATGACCTCACATTCACTGCGGTTCTCGATGCTTGCAGCAACATGCAAGCTATCGAGAAGGGGAGGCAGCTGCATGTTGAGCTTACCCTGAGGGGCTCGATCGATAGAGCAAACATCGTCGTTGCAACTGCGCTGATCGGAATGTATGCCAAATGTGGTGAGCTCGCCGAAGCACGAATGGTCTCAGATGGGCTCCCCTTTCGGGATCTAGTGTGTTGGAATGCACTCATCTGCTCGTACGCCGAGAGGGGTGAGGCTCGTCGAGTTTTCAGCTCCCTGAGCGCGATGCAGAGAGACGATGGCCTAATGCCAGATGCAGTCACCTTCATGTCGGTGCTAAGAGCATGTGGCACAGCGGGAGCTATCGGGAACGCGGAGCAAATCCACCGGGAAATCCTCAACAAGCGCTTCCTAGAGAAACACCCGCGGCTCGGCAACGCGTTGGTCGACATGTATGCCAAGCTTGGGATGCTCAGGAAAGCACAAGCTGTGTTGGAAAGCCTTCCTTGCAGAGATGCAATGTCCTGGGGCGCATTGATAGCAGGATATGCGAAACAAGGGCGGGCGCATCAGGCACTCGATGCGTTGATGCAAATGCAGATGGAAGGAGTCGCTCCGAATGAGGTCGCCTTCCTCAGCGTGATGCATGCATTTAGCTGTTCAGGAAGATCGCAGGAAGCTGCCATTCTGTTCGAGGAAATGATCACACAGTATGGTATCGTGCCCACAGTAGAGCACTACACATGCATGATGGCAACTTTCGGGTCAGGGGGAAACTTCGAGAAGGCCATTTCCATTGCGAAGACAATGATGGGTTGTCCGGATCGCGATCCTTTGGTCGGACTTGTACTCCTTTGCGCCTGTCGAAAATGGGGCAATATGGATGTTGCTAAGCTATCTTTCAATGAGGCATTACCACACAACTCTTGTGTTATCAAATAACCTTGTCCTTAGGTTTTTATGTAGCTACTAACTCTGTTCAAAAGCTACAAAAACCTTACAGCTTTCGCTGGAAACGGCTTGGTTTTCTCAACATTCCAAGGATCTATGAGAGCAATCTGCTTTAATGCTGTGTAGTGATGCTGATATTCTAGAGATTGAAAGCCCAAATGATGGGGTTTCCAGGAGAGGAGAATGCTGCCCCAAATTTGATGAGATTTTGCTGAGAGGAGACTCTCTCACAACTAACAAGAAATGATATGCTAAATGAAGTAGTACCAATTGACTTGGCTCCACATCTTGCACAATATATTCTAGCTTCATTCTTGATGGAACATGCACTACTCAACCACCAATTGCAAAAAAAAAAAAGTCGAGAGTAGAATCCTCTGTAGGAGAGAAGAATTGAACTCGTTTTGATAGAAACTATTCTTTGTGCTTGATGATGATTCGACACTGAGGCGCACGAGAAAGTGCTGTACATTATATCGGTGGTATTATTTTGTAAAATATTCAAGTATGCGCCTTCAAAGTAGAAACATTTTGATCATTGTTACAGCAGAGAAAAAACATCGAGTATTGGGTTCAGATTTGAACAAATCTTCTATCATTTCAGAGCAGAAAAGCGCTTGTTTTGAGAGAATGGAGTCAACAATTTACTCATCTACTAGATTCGTCTATTTGTAAGGAGTATGCATACTGTGCGAAAAAACTGATCAAAATGGCCATCAAAAAGCAACTAAACTCGATGAATGGATGAATAAGATCAACGTTTGTTTACTGGTGAAAAAAGTACATCATACCCTCTGAATTCTGCACCTCATTAAACACTACAGTATAATCAAAGATCAAATCAGACCGCTCTTTCACCTTGTCTGGGAAAACATTCGTTCCGCAATGTGCTCCCATACACAACCAGAGAATGAGGAGGGCAACAAAGCCATTTATCATAGCTAGGTTCCTACAACAGATCCATGTATTTGCACCCGGTGAGAAAAGAAAATAGATGCTGATTTCTTTAAACAAAATCTGCACTCATCTCAACTCCGGCATTCTAGCTCCAATTTGCTTAATGCCCCCTTGTGTAGTGTAGAGTAGATGTTAGAAGACCTCATACTATACACACAAACACAATATAAAGGGTGCTCGTAATATCTAATGCACATTATACTTGCATGTGCAATAGCCCATTTTGCATGCATTCTGATGCTTGATGCAGGGATTCAGTTGTAATAACATTCAGTTTGTTCAGGGGCACCCAATTAGAGAATGTACTCCTTCGGAATCCCTTCATTCTGCCACATGAGTGTGGAAAGGGCATCACTCTTAATTAAGAACCATTTCCACGCTAACCAGAGAAGCATTTTTTGATATGCAAATTAAACATGTCATATACGATATGAGTATGGACTATCAGCATGTCTAGTGAATGATTTCAGCTAAACACATTCTTTCTTTCTTGATGCATACAAAACCGTTGTCTATAAGCTTCAAAATAGTTGATAGCATTTCCAGTGCTTCTCCAAACAAACGAATAAATGAGGAACATATCCAAAAATGGCATCAAAGATGCGAAATCCATCATTCATTAAATACCATAATAAGGAACAGTACTCCTAATTACATCATATTTGTTACTACAATGTGCGGAATTGGAGTACACGTCAAACAACCGTACATAATCCTCAGGTAGTGCAAAATAAGATTGTGCTCTCTGATAACATATGATCAACAAAATATCTGTATTTTGTATACAGATCAACCATGGCACTGACCTCATTTCGCACTACGCTAAGTCCTCGACAAGCGTGCAGAATTACGGTGACCCAGCTAAACAACCAAAACAGAAAACCTGGCCAAGAAGTCCAGTTCCACCTGGGTGAGAAAAACCTTTTACATAGTAACAGTTGGAATGAAAACCCAATTATTTTATTGTCTAAACCTCAAAAAGAAAGTGCATTTCATGCAGCATGACAGGACATAATCCAAATTCTAAACATCTTCACAAGTAGAAAAACAACTCGAAAGAAAGATGCATCCTGGATCTTTTGCGTTAAAGCGCCACCACCACATCTAGGGGTACGCCCACATGATTATAATCTTAGATTTTGAATTATTACCCTAGTCTATACCAAACCAATATGATGTAGAGAAATGATGCTCTCACAATGTGATTTATCATGTGCAATCTTGTCAAAGAAGCTATTCCTTTCTCATTCTTCAATATCACAACGTCAATTCCTACATTTTCTAGGTCTATAGCCCCAATCACCAACTTCAGCCTTTACCTATAGACAAGGATCAAAACCATCTTTCACAAGCTTAGGCTTCAGAAGATTTCCACATGGGAGTCAACTTCACTATCACAGCAACGTTTCTTACAGTTGCAATTTATGTAGAAGTTGCAGAGAGAACAAACAAGCAAGACAAGCAGAACATACACATCGGAAGAAAGTCTATATTCAGTATCTTTATAATTAAAATGGTGACCAGAGATGCTCACCCTTCTCCTTTTGTATATTTTGGCGCCATTGGAATTGATGTGCAAATCCTTTTGAGGAATGGTTAATGGAGACATGTTTCTGAATGCAGCCATATCACCAGACTTCAACTTCTTCTCATCCATTGCTCTCTCAAATATCACTGTGAAATCCCCCTTAGAGGAATCATCACTAATATCCCAATTACCAAATCTTGGCACCAAAATATTGTCCGACTGGACCTACAACAGGAAAACTTTTTTTTTAAGTGTCAATAATGGCTCTGAATATACTAATTCTAAGGACATGCATGTTAAAAGTTTCTTCCCTTATAATATCTATGGAATGATTTCAGTCTTCTGATGGTTCTTACCAAAAACTAATTTATACCACAACATTTGATTTTTCCCCTTTCTCCCATGTGACGAGTATCCTTATTATTTCCTTTTTCTACACTCTCTTTAAGACTAATTTCCTCTGTCCTCTCAAGTAATCCTTTGGGAATCTAAGGCATATGACACTTTGTTTCACATGCCTACTTCATATACCTGAAATGAAATATTTACAGTCTCTAGATACATACTTTTTTAGTAGCTGGCTTTTCTTGCACTCTTGATTGATTTGAGATCCCTTGCACTTTCCTGTGGTGTGATTCATCGAGAGATTGACCATGATTCTCAGGTCTTTTTATCTTGAGCCCATTTATAGGGTCACCATTGCTAAACTCTTTTAGTCCAGGGCCATCTTCCTTCTTTGGTATGTCATTCCCAATCCTTGGAGAATGATGATATGGACTGCTCAAATTACTATCAATGGGATCACTGGCATCTATATATGAATCCAGTAGATTTGATGTACCATGTAATCCTTTCTTCATTTTCTGGAAGAGAGCTCTATCATTTTCATCTTCATATGACATAAACATAGATTGCTCTTTATCTGCTCGGGCTGCATCAAAAACAATACTGTACGATAAGTCTTCCTTCTTATCCCAGTTTCCAAATTTCGGAATCGTAGGACTCTTTCCCCACTGCATGAAAAACTCGCCCCATCAGAGCATAACTTTGGAGAAATGAGAAAAAAAAAATACAGTGAAAGACTCTGGAATACCAGAAATGCCTTAGATCGATCCCAGAAAAACCAATTAGGGAGGAGTGATGAATTGACCAAATATTAGTCAAAATAGCACATCTAACTACCATGGGCGTTTGGGGAAACATAGAAGAAATTAGGATACTTGGGAGATTCTCCCCAAAGTTTTTATACTAAAGATGCTAATGGTGGGTGATAAAATGAAAACTAGGAACAAAACTAGCAAATCTTTTGTTCTTACAATGATCACACGAACAGAAATTTTCATTCCAAATATGAGAATTTTGTGTTCATAAGTGAGAAACAGACACACATAAAGTTTAGTGATCCGACTTTCGAGCTATATAACAAGTATATGACATCACTGCCGATTCATATGGTTGTATCAGCAGAATGATAGATCTTAAATGCAAGAACCATGATTATTAGTTTCTCTATTTATGCAACACTTCTCACCAACTGTTTTGAATCATTATATCCCTATCCAAAACAAAATACACTCTCATACGGTGTAATGATCACATCACACATCCCAATCAAATGAATGTAATATATCCAGCTCGTATCGCTCATTGATTTACTGTACATACTTTTTGCTCTAAGAATCTTACTACTTTCACAATCTTGCCTGATAAGAGCTGAAGCAACCATGATTACTGAAGTCTGAGAGTCTCTCATTTACACACAATTAGTCATTCTAAGAGAGTATACAGGATATAAGGTCAAAGGGGCAATCACATGCATATCCACATACATGCATGCATGGAAGCCGGTACAGACCCAATTAGCCATTCTAAGAGAACATATAGGATCTAAAATCTAGCACCCGAATGAACCATCACCCAAGGATTCTATCCACCTTCAGGCATGCCATTCAAAATAAAAGAATTATAGAGAAAAGAGGAGGGGAGGGGAAAACAGAGGAGAGAAGGGTACCGGCATGATTGATGAGCAATGGGCAGGGGAGATGATACTAATGGTGTGTTGGTTGTGTGCAATGTCCTCAAAGAGTTCTTAGAGTTGTATATACATATATATGCTTCATTTCAAGGTGCTCTGTTTGTGCAAGAATCAACTCTGTTTCTTCTCCTTCTCCTTCTCCTTCTTCTTCTCAAATCTGTGCTCAACCTTTTTCCCCAACTCACATGTATATGCATATGTATTCTTCGATCGATCGCGATCGAATTCGAACCCTGGTCCATCAAGTCCTGATCCCCACTGGGTCAAAAAAGCGGCGATTTCTCTTCCTTCTTCTTCTTCGATCCAATCTACTGAGGTCGCAGGTTCCGCGTTCCCTTTTCCCTGTGTAATAAAACGGGAAAAGAATTGTCCGGAACGCTTGCGCGTCGGTACCAGAGCCAGAAGAGCCCAGTATCCACCTTCCGGGTTTCAGACATCTGTGTTGTCTATTGAGTTTCATGCGTGTTTTTCGATTTCTTTCGGTCCCAGCCAATCGATCATATCTGACCTCAGTATCATTGATTCATGTATGTATGTGTGTATGAGGCACCATCGTGCTAGAAGGTTTCGGCATAGTTCCTCGATCAGGCTTGATTTTGCCATTGGTTTGGCCTGCACTAACAAAAAAAAAAAAGAAAAAAAAAACAATTTCAAGGCTTTCGGAATCGCTCCTGAATCTTCAAACTGGCCTTACACCAATATGCTAGCTTAGGTAAAAGGCAACATTTGTGAGAACTCGAACGAAGCTGATGTTTCTTTTGCCCAACCTTTTTTTCTGGGCGGTGGTGATAGTGAAAAAAGATAGCCTCTAAAGATCAGAGCTGATAAGAAAAACCCCAGCCAAACTTGGGACCTGATCTGATGTCCGAAACCGTGTCCAACCGATAAATGTCTTTGCAGAGTTGGGGTTGAAGAGCCAGCTGGGATCAGACAAAGTGTGACTGAAGAGTCATCAAGTCTCTTCTCCTTCACTCACCTACTGATTTCATGGCGCACCTTGTCAACACCTTCCTGTCTTTGTCCACCACCCGATGATGATATTGCTTTGCATCTCTACTTTCTAAGCTAAAACCTTCAAAGCCAAAGTCGGAATTGTCGATATTATATGGCTATAGCCTCACACTCCCTATCGCAGACATTACTGATAAAAGCTAGTTGTCTTGCTGTGGATAAAAGCCAGTTATCTACCTGTGCCCCACAAGATGGATGGAACATGTACACTCGATAACAAGAGCCAGCCACCTATCTTTCAGTGCATATGAAGCCAAATTCAAGCCATTTCGATCCAATTCCAGCCATTCCAATCGATCTTACTCGCGATCTTTGTGTCAAATCCATCTTCCTCTCGCATTGTCACATTTTGCACACTTTGATTTCAAAACTCTCGCGTCTTTCAGCATACTAGACATTTGTTTTTCACAGATCCAAAGGCCCACAATACAATTCAGCGCTGTCATGCAATGATTTCCTCCAACACCTCCAAATCCTCGGCTGACTCCGTCCTACTATTTTCAAGAGATTCTCAGCGTACCTTCATTTCTGAACCATCAAAACCTCCAGCAAACATCTTAATGATGCATTGCCTACATTCCAACAGTTTGTGGACCAGATCCCTACACATTTAGAATTTGAATATTTCCCCAGTGCACGTTCTGCACAAAGTGCGACAGCATACTTGTCTTGAATCAAAGAAAAGAAATTGATAATTCTGATGAATTGCCACCGAGTAACAAAATCTAGAATAACACATGATTTACCGTCACATTCCGCATAAGATGAAAATACAAATCAGAGTTACTTATATACACGGGGATTGTAAGTTGTAATTCTAGTGGCACAATCACTATGCTAATTGTCTTTTCTTTTTTTACACAAGGTTTATAATATTTACAAGATATTTTGTGATTGCAGCAGCTTGGGAAAAATGTACATTTGGTTTGACGACCGCTCAACCTCCACTCATAGCTGGAAAGAAAGACCAGCAGAAATCAGTTACAAATCAAAACAAAAGAAATCGGTTAGACTAATGAGCCATCTTAGATCAATAAAAAAGGAGTAAAACTCGGCGCAGAGCATCAAAACTCTTTCCTTGGAGCTTTTTAAAGTAATTCTCATGAAAAGGCATACATTGAGAATACTCAGCCACCATACGCAACAAAAAAAATGAAGATGCACAAGGCCCAAAAGTAGAAGTCACAATAAAAAAAGTAACGACCAAGTGCAGCAATGAAAAGGAAAGCACGAGATGCTTCAGCATGCAATTTTAAGTAGTCAAATGATATACATAACATGATGATGATGCCTTGAGCATATAGCGAATAGTATGAGCTGTCACGATCATGATGTTTGACACTCTGCACTAAGTTTCTGCATATTCCATATTGTCTTATCTTGGTGATATAAACAAGCTGGTGTTTTTTATTCTAGCTGAAACACCCTACAAAGCCTATGGATTTATTTATCTTCTCTTCCTAACAGTATTTGAAATAAGGATATACTACATGCCCTAGTCATTCAGTGCAGAAACCTGCACAAACAAAATCTTCATGGCAAGCTCACATGCATGTCAGTTTAAAGGTTGTCATAAAGTTGTATGGGAACACATTTCTTCTCTATTTTGCAAGAGAAAAATCAGCAGAAGAAGAGAACGTCATTGGTTTTTACCTGTCGGATACGTCTCCTCTGCTTCCGAAGGCTGTTCAGCTTATCTCTCCATTCAGCTTCAGATATGATAAACACGATTAATATATAAGTTAATAGCATCAACGCTAGTACAATCTGAAAGTAAGAGTTGATTGTCTTCAACATTAAAACAATCTGAAAGTCAGAACTCCCAACCTGCATCATGGAAACGCTCTTCAGCAGCAGCCACAAGCATGTTCTTCACAAGGGTTATTTCCTCAGCTATAGGATCATGCCCATCCTGGGGGCTAAAACAACAGAATCACCCAAATCTGAAGGTTATGGGTGGAACTGGACCAAAGTATACATAAGATAGATTGAGAGGAAACTATCTGACCAGTCTAAAGATGAAGAATGGCTACTTGGTACTTCTCTAGACGCGTATATGGGCTTCACAGCATCTGTATCGACTATGACTTTGTTTACATATATGGGGACCTGGCATCATTGTACACATCAAGTTGTGCATCCAACAAATACAAAAATCCAAAGAAAACATGGGTTTCTCTTTTACATGGGAACTCACCTTGCATCTTACAGCCAGATTTATAGCATCCGAAGGACGGGCATCAACGCTTTGCATTTCTTTTTCACCCGGCTGTTGCATAACAGAAAATGAAATCAAGATCAAATAGTAAGCCACATTATTGATAAGGGATGTAAAAAGCGCAGTACAAATTAAAATAATTTATCCCACGTAACAGAAATATTCTATACCCTTCCAATAAATATGCGAGCATGGTACGTATCGGCAATCCGTTCAGTCACTCTCACCATCCGAACCTGACGATAATGATTTCAATACCAAAGGATAGCTCGTTAATTGAATTCTATCAATGGCCTAGTTGCAGTTCTACTGAACTATCTCAAACTAACCTCAAAGTTCAGTTTAGTGACAAGATCTTCAATCAAATGGTACTGATTTGGACGCACCTATTACCATCAGTAACAGATCAATAAAGTCAATATTAGGGATGCTAATGCCAATTTATCCAAGAGAACCATGAACGAACAACGAGTATCACCACAGCCCCATATGAGGGATCGATATATACAGCATGATACCAAGAAAAATCGGGTATATATCACAGGGGTCCCATGCAATATTGAGCCATCATATGATGCCCAAGAAAGATCAATGTGGAGAAATCATCCAATCAAAGACCAAGGCACCAAGTCTCGGAAATTAATGATTTTCATATGACATTGTGGATCACCTTTGCTTCTTCTCCGTGGATAGCTTTCATCAGCATGCCAATAGCAGCATCACCTGACCATCATAAATTCCATGAGCTTGTAACGCACAAACCTAAGCATAAGCTATAATCTAATCTACAACCAGAACCAAAAGTGGCATGAGGAATTGAAACATTAAAAGAGCCTATGAAAAAGCGTGTTAACACCATACCTACTATGATCGGTATAAAGAGTTCAGATGTAGTGTGTATCTTTAAAAAAATTGTGGGATTGCTGGATCTGTAAAGAAGCTTGCCCTTGGGAGGGCTCACATGGTCAATCTCCACCTCCCTTCCATTCACTAAAGTCATGAACAGATGCCCCTTTGATGGCAGAAGGCTCACTGGACAAGAAGACAGAAAACTCAGCACAAATCACACTCAACGAAAAATCTGAGAGATCATCATAAAACCATCAACCAGATATGTTTTTGATCATCAATAGTACGGATAGAAAGAATCAACTTGGCAATCCTTGTCCTCAGCACCAAGAACAGCCTTGAAATAAAATTTCATACAAAGAACAGATCTTATCTCAGGCATATCTGCTATCAAGCACAGGCCTTTTCTGCAGATTCTCAACTCATCATCAGATTTAGTTTGTTCCGTGATGCCTTCCTTTTTTTACAGCAAGATCTTTTCGTTCATATTCCACAATGATTTCATGAGACGTAGTGATGTGATATTTTTGTTCAAGTTTCCATTTGATCCTGAGAGGATGTTATTTGATGCATTGCTCGTTTAGTGTAAAAATGGGTGTTTTGTCAGGATATTTATTCTGATAATATCTGACATTTTCATCCTGTAGCCAGTTCTTATCTGATGCGTGTTTGCATTCAAGCTCACGAGCTTTTCAGACGAATTTCCATTCAGTCATGAGATCCTATTGATTCAGAATGCAGTCTTCTTTTCCACAATGTGTTTCTTTTATTTGGATTCGCAGGATGAAGTCTTGTCTACCGCGTTCACGTCCAGAAAATGATATTATTTTCTATTCAAGTTATCCGTTTGAATGCTTAGAACTTCATCTGTTTCTGTGATCTCCAACATGGTGAGAGTGCCTCTGTCATTCTATGATCTAGAAACTATCGGTGTGCATAACCTTTCTTTCTGACAACATCATATTCTGTACTCGATCCTTGAATTGAAATTTCTTTTTCTAGAAAAAGCTTAATGCTTTAAGCATTTGTATACAATAAGATCGATCTTTTCTAAATTGCGTACGGAGCGCAGGATCAGATTTTAAAAAAAAACGTATTCCTGTAGCTGCGTACGCAGCTAGAAGAGCATACCTGCTTCGACGACATGAGCCTCGATGTAGTTTGAGTCTTCGCTATCCCAAGAGCTCTTCATCGAGCCGTCGTCATTAGGGTCGGCAGAGGAGCACCGGCATCCTCGGAGACGCGACGACGACGGCAACGACGACAAGGAGGACGAGAGATTCTTGCGGAAGAAGAAGGCGTAGCATAGATGCTGCTGCTGCTGCTGTTGCGATGACAATGAGGAGGCTCTCCGTCCGCCGTGGGATAGGGGACGATGGCTCCTGCAGCGGCTGTGATGCTTGAGGGGGGTCGTTCCGGAGGAGGGGAGCGATGCAACGACGAAAGAGGGAGATCGCACCGCTTCCAAGGCCATGACTCCTTGAGACGAAAAGGGGGAAATCCAAGAGCCTTCACCGGGCAGACGAGGACGAGGAACCCCAAGCCGCGGGTCGATCGGAAGCCGGAGAGCGAAAGCAAAACCCTAGAACTTACAGACGAAGGAAGGCGCGATCTGTGCAAGATCAGGGAAGAAACCCTAGCAGAAGCAGAAGCAGAAGCAGAAGCAGAAGCAGAAGGACGAAGACGACGACGAAGACCGACTCAGAAAAAACACGGCGACGAAAACAACGAAGACAGAAAATAAAATAAAATAAAATAAACAGATAAATAAACCAATAATATTTATTATTTATATTCGTGTTTTCAAATTTCCGCGCTGCTTTATTTCTTTTTCTTTTTCTTTTTCTTTTTCTTTTTCTTTTTTCCCCCCCCATTTTTTTTATTCCTTCGTATGTGGATAAGGTTCCTTCTTTTTGTTGTTTTTCTTTTTCCTTTTTTTTTCCTTCTTTTTTGTGCTCCTCTTTTTCTTCCTTCTCCGGATAAGGCGGGCCCCACCTCCGGACACGTGTCGGCACCCTATTGGCCGCCCGCGCCGTATTTATTTCAAAGAAATATACGCTCTACGATCCCCCGGACGTATAATTTCTTACGGCTACGTATTTTAAAAGGTTTTGGAATTTTGGGTCTTTTTTTTTTTAACCTGAAAAGTTTTTATTAAGCTGAAATTTTTTATAAAACATCGACAATAAGTTTTTTTTTTTTACTGAGGCTGTTATTTTGTCTTTTGAAAGCCTGGATATTTTTTTTAGTCGTTTTTATAAATTTTCGGATATAAATTCTGATTTTTCTTGTGTTTAAGATTTTATCAAAAATTTACTCACGCTAGGAAATATGGGAATCTGAACATTTTTTAGCACCGTATAGGTTTGATTAATTCTAAATTTGTATGATTATTTTGGGTACTGAGCCCGTATTTTTCACGTATTTAAGATATTTGACACGTATTTTATGTACTAAACCACTGTGTGTTAAAATATGTATTCTAAATATTTGTGTCAAATTTTCTATTTAAATACTTTTAAAATACATAACATGAATATTGTACGCGTATCGTATGCTACATATGTAACTAACTACATTGCCTGTAACGGAGTAAGTAAATCCGAATCGAGTTCGGAGATGATGATAAAAAATAAATAAAAACTTAGCAGCTTCAATTTCGATGCGCAAGAAAAAGCCAGTTCACCTAGACACAATTGATCGAGGCAAAGCTTCGAAGTCGGCTAAGTTAATTAACTTAAACGTTAGTGCTTCCAATTCTAGAGGAGGTGAAATTGGCCTTGAGACATACTTCATTTGTGTTTTCCAAAATAATCTTTTTTCTTTGTTTCTGACAGAAAGATGCTTCGTTAGTGGGATGAGTAAAATACATACATATGCAATTGAGAGAGCTTACTCTACAAACTGACATTAACCCCGTTATTGTAACCCTCTGTTTGAACCAGATGCTAAACCTTAATTGATCCTCACCTTCGAACCTTAATCCTAGCCCCAAATACCTCTAATCCTGATCCCAATCTTAACCCTAACCTTGCTGACCAACAATCATCCCCATCCATTGTGTTCAGAAAGATAAGCAGGTTTGAAAGGCATTCTGGCAAATATGCCATGCATGTTTAAGTGTATAATCGGCTCATGAAGTTTTTTTCTTATATTTTTTTCTTTCGAGTATAATCCAACGAAGGAACACTTTGACACGTTATTCAACGATTCGAAGGCTATATGTTATAATAATCTAAAGATCTTACCTTCTCCTCCCTCCTACATGCTAAACGATGAGTGCTCGATCCCCATTATGTATTATTATTTCCGTATTGCTCGACAAAGAAGAAAGCTCCAATATTATTTGGTTCAATATTGTGCACGTTAGATTCGACGCTTAGTTGCTTTGTAATTATATATATATATATCGGCGACCATTCACCAGGAAGATTGATTACTCTCAGGGCAATAATCCTACAAAGCCAATGGAGGATATTTTTATATACATTCCAACTTGATTTCTGGCGCTAGTCTCATTTTTCACACGCTCAAGAAATAATATGGGCTTTTTACATCTTAATGATCGAAAATGAATCATTTTTATCTAACGATCGTCGGATGAAATAAGATAGGGCAGTGGTTAGTGGTATAGAGGACTCCTTACAAAAGAAGACTTTCTGCGAATAGTGATTTCCTTTCAATTAGTTAAAGAGATGTAAAAGAGATATCCAGAACGTCAGGAGAAGAAAGAAGACTTATTATGCCTTCAGCTTCGACAACCAAACTTTTGCACGAGGACGTGTTATTGGTTAGCATCAAAGACTTTAATCGGGGGCATTATGTTGTCTGATCGATTGATCGGTTTGGCTAGATATCTGGCGGCTACTTCTTATATTGCTCTTCAGGCAACTCCATGTTCTCCTTTCTAATGGCGCAACACACGTGGGCCAACTCTATCTTGATTGTTGTTAGCAATTATTGTCTCGATTATTATCAGCGACATGCCATAAATATCAAAGGCTTCAACTTCTTCTCCGCATCCCTTGCTCTTTCCTTCGATGGAGTCCCCTCACGCTTTTCAAGCTTTGGGGATAATCGAAATTGCAGAGCTTGTCTGCGTGTTCATCGATCGTTGGAATTTTGACCTTGATATGAAGTTATGATGAATCGACAATAGATGAAGACACATATATCGAGGGAGGTTGAGACGAAAACAAAACGGCATAGTTAATTTATTAAGACATCTCAAATGAATCAAAATGTGAATTTTTTAATTTGTCACAAGGTCTGGCTGTCTTTGTCTAGCGTTTTAACAATTTTAACAATCATCACAAGGTCTACAAGTGAGCAAAGTTGAATTGAAGCTAAATTTGCAGCTTTCTTGTGCATGCTTCGAGCACGAAGCAAATAGTTAGCATTGCATGTCCTCCGATTGTAGTAACTTGTGTATTGTGAGCATCTCATCGGTGGGTTAATATTCAATAATGCATGCATGCATCTTTCGTGATTCTAAAATCAGTGTGGAAGATGTTCTTGCTTTGTTTTCAGAACATCTGGAAACTCTTAAGCAAATCTCATGCGAGAACATATATGATCCCACAATCTATGTATTAAATATAGGATTCAACACTAGCCAATGTAATCTGTTCCATCTGATCGATTCTCTTCTTCATCTCTAACTTTGTGTTTTTTTGCTGCTCAAAACTTCCCCATTCATCCTCTAGTCTGATCGCTCCTAATCTTGTGAGTTTGTAGTCTCGTCACTTCGAGATCCACCGTTTGTAGCATCGCCATCGCTGATAATCATGTTGGTGATGATCCATCGTAATCCATGGTTGGCATGTTCATGCCCCGTCCAAGAAACATGTAAAGATAAAAAGGGGAATCGATTCAGCAAATTTTACACTCGTGTTATATGACAACTTTATACCTTGAAAGAGCAGGATTTTTCTATCATTCAACATTGGAGCTCCTCGGGAGATTGATCTCGTTGTGGTTGTTAACCATTGAAGCAGCTTCGATAACAAGGGTTGTCTTTGTTTTCAAAAGAAATATCTTTCCATTAATCATATAAAAATCATAGTAATAGAGCTAAAAAATTAAAACAGATATGTATCTTTCAAAAAGGATTTGTCTGAACTAGATCAAAAGTTTTAAAAAACTGTCAAAGTTTTAGATACTTTGGATATTCTATGTCATTGTGTGTTATAACAAGAGTTGTTTTTGTACTGTCATGTTGTGTTTATACAAACACAAACAGAAAGGGAGAATTACCAAAAAACGTCTAACAAAATTATAAATTATATTTTAACGCCTACTAAAACAAGAAATTACAAATTACAAATTAACACCCAGCCTTATGGCCGTTATTTACGAATCGGCATTCGTGCTAATTAAATCATAATCTTGACTGCCCCAATATAATTATCTGAGGTTAGGGATGCTAAAATTAGGGTACAACCAAATAAGAGGTTAATCGAAAATGGAGTAGCTTCCTTGAGAATGTTCCAACTATATTATCTAATCAACAGTAATTACACGAGGAAATTGAGATGATGACCTGATTACATCGGAGGCGATCAAGATTATGGTTTAATTAGCGCGAACGCCGATTAGGAAGCAGTAATAGTAAGACTAGATGTTAAATTTTAACTTCTAATCTTTAGCAGGCGTTAGAATGTACCTTATAATTTTGTTAGGCGTTTTTTCTTTGGTAATTCTTCCAAAACGCGTGATTTGATGTTGATGAGAAATCGCGACGATTCTTTAATTAAGGTACCATATGCGAATAGATTTTCCGCCCCCTCCTGATGATGATGATGATGGTGAGGATGAGGATGATGGCGAGGATGATGGTGATGATGGTGACGGAAGCGGGGGGAGCATTGACCGATTGCGCACAACATTCGGACGATGGCTCGATGCAGATGTGTGTGTGTATTCTGTGGTTTCGAGAAGTCAGGGATGCAGATGCGGAACAATCGCATGGGCTCCAGTTCGAGACACAGATGCGAAGCAGAACGGTGTTAGTGAGGCGCAAGTGGGCGAGCACCAGAAACAAAACGCAGGCTTTGGACAACTTCGGGGATGCCCCTGGCTTCTCGAGATTCACATGCGTTGCATATACGAAAATCCGTATGAGAATACGCGGCGCGAGGCTCGCGTGCGTACGTACGTACATACGTACACGAGCCCCGATCGCGAATACAAGAGAGAGCGAGGGCGTGTGCAGGTGATGTGTACTTTGCTCTGCGCCGCGTATATACACTGTACGTATACGCCTGGAGCTAGTCCCAGGCGTTTTCGATTTTAGGGTTCAGGACAAGATGATGATGGTGGTGGTGGTGATGATGTGATGGTGGTGGTTGTGATGATGGTGATGGTGGTGGTGGTGATGATGATGATGGTGGTGCTGGTGATGATGGTGGTGGTGGTGATGATGATGGTGGTGGTGATGATGATGGTGAGGGCATGATGATGATGGTGAGGGCATGATGATGGTGATGGTGGTGATGCCGAGGCAAGGATGATAATGATGGTGGTGATGCCAGGGCAAGGATGATGATGATGGTGCCGATGCAAGGATGATGATGATGATGGTGATGCCAGGGCAAGGATGAGATGATGATGATGCCAGGGCAAGGATGATGATGATGGTGGTGATGCCAGGGCAAGGATGATGATGATGTGATGCCAGGGCAAGGATGATGATGATGGTGATGCCAGGGCAAGGATGATGATGATGGCGGTGATGCCAGGGCAAGGATGATGATGATGGTGGTGATGCCAAGGCAGGAATGATGATGATGGTGGTGATGCCAGGGCAAGGATGGTGATGATGGTGGTGATGCCAGGGCAAGGATGATGATGATGGTGGTGCTGAGATGATGACTGTGGTGGTGGTGGTGATGATGATGATGGTGGTGACGGTGGCGGTGACGATGATGTTGATGGTGCATAGGTGCCTATGGACATACATACATGCATGCACAGACATGGGCACTTTGATGTATGCAATGCCTGCGCGCGTGCATGCGGATGTATGTATGCATGCGCGCGATGCATGCATGCGATGGTGGTGCTGGTGGTGGATGGGCCATGCACATACACGCATAATGTACACAGCCGACGGTATGTATGCATGCATGCATGCACGCATGGATGTGCATGTGCATGTGCATGTGGGTGTATGCGCATGCAGCGCGCACGTGTGCATGTAGCATCTCTTTGCACGCACTCTCACATGCTCTCTCTACCCGAACGCGCACATACACTCTCTAACTCACATCCTCTCTCTACAGGCGCGCACACACTCTCCCTCTTCTCTCTCTTCTCTCTTCTCTCTCTCTCTCTCTAACGTCTTCTTCTTCTTCGTCTTCGTCTTCGTCTTCGTCTTCTGCGTCTCGCCCCCAAATGGCTCGCTCTGCAGATTCGACTCCATCGCGGCTCTGATTCCATCCTCTCTGCTGCCATATCTGCTGCTTCCCTTTCCTCCAGCAAGATCCTTTCTCTCCCCCTCTGCCTCTTCCGTCTTCCGGTGTTTCTCTGTGTATATGCCATTTCCTTCACCTGCTTCGATCGGCGGATCGATCGATCGTTCCCTACCACTTCCCCGCCGCTGCTTGCTGCTGCAGATCGGATCTTTTCCAGCAGTTTCGCTGCGCAGAACCAGGGCTCCCCCATTCTGGTACGTTTTGCATATCTGGATCCGTTTCATTTCTGGTTCTACCTTCTCTTCTTCTTCTTCGGCTTCTTCTTCGTCGTCGTCGTCTTCGTCTTCCTTTTCCTCTTCTTTCTGCCTTTCGTATCTTCTTCTCCTTCTTCTTTGCTCGATTCAGGGCTTCCCCGGCTGCTCGTTTGGACGCCCTGATTCAGGGCTCCATGGAAAGCTTCATTTTAGGTCACCCGTCGTTGGTCTCCCTTGACTCAGCTCGTGCTGACGTTGGATTTTAGGGTTTGTCAGACTCTTCACATGAGATTAGGTTGCTGTGAAAGTCAAATCAGTTTCTTCCCTCTGCCTGCCTGCCGTCTCCGAGAAAGCGTCAAGAAGGACTTCTATGGCAGCTAAGCTGCTGCTGAATTCTTTTGCCTGCAATTTCGATTCCCTCTCCCGAAAGCATTTTCGGCGTTTGTAAACCTCTGGGATTCATGTAACCGCTTGTTTTGGGGATTCTCTGGAGAGTTAGGGTTTGGACGTCCAAAGCTAGAAATTTTGGCGAACTCAGGGCTCCGGAAAGATCCATCCTCTCTCTCTCTCTCTCTCTCGCTCTTTCTGCCCCGTTCTGTCTTTCTGAGCCAGACACACTCGACGTTTCTGTTTGCAAATCCAAAAGGTTCTTTTCTTTCTCTGAAATTTTCAGTGGTTATCATTCTGGAGTTTCTCAGAGGATCTGTGCGTTCACAATCTCTGCAAGTCGGATTGAACTTTCTTTTTTGGGTTTCTCTTGAGATTTGTTTGTAAATCACTTCGTTTTGTTCCTTTCCCTGTCTGCGTGGAACTTGATGTGACGGTCTTTGAGAGCATTATTCCGATCTCCTCTCTTCCTCTGATTCAGTTCGACCTTGACGTTTAGGTTTTGTAGGAACAGATGCGTTGACCTCTGGTTTCTTCTATTTCTACCGGATTCCATTCCTTGCTTATTTCTTTTAGGGCTTCCCTCCGTTTCTTTCACTCTCTCCATGTGTTGAGGCATCGGCAGAGGCAGAGGCAGAGGCAGGGCAAAGACGCTTGCCATGGAGACTTATTTTCTTGTCTTTTTGCTCTGTTTCTTCATCAAGAAGCATGGAATCCTAGTGGCAACGTGAACTGTGAACACCATCAAAGCATCATACTTTTCTGCATATTCAGTTGCTTTGAAATTAACTTATCCTGCTTCTTTTATGCTTTCATTTGCGGATTCATTCATTCTTGTTCTATTTCCCGGTACCCAGCTCTGTATACCTTTCTTGTCTTGGAACTCTGCTTTCTTTTCTTTAGTTCTGTTTGTAAATCAATTTCTTCCAGGTCAAGAGTTCAGAAACATAGACTGTTGACTGTATAGAGAGTTTGTGAATCTGAGCGCGGAATTCCAAAGTTCTGATGAAAGGCTGGTATCTGTTTGACAGAAAAAAGTCTTACACTTCTCTGTTTACAATTTTCTGAATATCTGTGTGATCCTAGATTCTATTCTGTTTGCTTTGAAGAACTAGAGTTCCCAAATAATTTGTTTCATGGTTAGCATATAGGAGAGGGAGATTTTCTTCTTCCTGTACTGATGTTTTACCTTCTGCAGATATGACACCTTCCTCAAATATGCAGTGCAGCGTTACAAAGATATTATCCCCCCTGCTCGTGGGTTCCAGTTAATTGTTTACAGGTTCCTCTTGTCATCCATCATCAGAAAGCAGCATTTTGATCCAAGGAATAACCGATAGTTTTCTCATTCTGTCGATAGATCTTCAAGATATACCACTTGCTCCTCTGAAAGTACATCAATCAAGGTTTGATCACATGTTAACAGCATAGTGATCAAGGTTTTGAGCAGAATTCTCTACAACTCACGATAAATATTACTTTCAGTTACCTTGTTCACTTTCTTAACTGAAAGAGCCCCTCGAATAAAATTAAATCACGGTATTCTGATCGCGTGCCAAGCCTTGTTTAGATCATTATTCATTTGCTTCTTTTTTCCTGGTTTGAAAAGTTTGTAAACAATTCTTGCCTGGTTCTTGACAGATCTGGGTCTGTAAATAAACAAACCTGTTCACTGGACAGAGCAAAAAGTTCAAGGGTTTTTAATAGCGCAGTTTTGAACCGTGGGAAGATGTCGATAATAAGCATGGTGCGAGACATCACAGAAAATGTCGGCAGTGCATCTCGAAGGTTCAGCAAAAGGTTCTCTCATAGTGGGCGAGTTCGATCGCAGAGTGCAGTATTAGAATCCTTATCATACCTTGCCGTGGATAATTCGAAAAGCTCTTGGGCTAATCTCCCTCCTGAGCTTCTTCGAGATGTTCTGCAGCGGGTTGAATCAGCTGAAGGCTCATGGCCCAGCCGGAAAGATGTTGTGGCATGCTCTGCAGTGTGTAAAACATGGAGAGAGATCACTATGGAACTTGTGAAAACTCCGGAAGAGTCTGGAAAGCTCACCTTCCCCATCAGTCTTAAACAGGTGACGATGCATGCTAATCTCCCCCCACCCTATAAAGTGAAAGATAAAATATGTCTTCTCTGAAAATACCCTCCCTCAACTTTCTTAGTTTATTTTCCTTGATTGTCCTTATGAACTCCGGAAGTAAACTGGACGGGATGAATTGACAATATAAACTGTTAAAGGAGCACGCAGATTAAAAACACAGGGATTGAGTAACAATCCTTGCTTTCTTTCAAATATAGTTATAGTGTTTCTATGATTCTGAACTGGGATTGTGAAGAGGATACTCATTTCATTTAGAGTTTGATCACATTTGCTTTTGTTTGCAGCCGGGTCCAAGAGAAAGTCCAATGCAGTGTTTCATTAGGCGAGACAGAGCCAACTCTGCATACTACCTTTACCTTGGTTTATCTCCCTGTGAGTTCTGTTTCTGGAAATATCTTGTCTGATATAGTGAAATTTGTTCCCAGCATATCCTTATAAATTATCATTTGCCTCGCAGCCCTGCTAGTGGAGAACAGCAAGTTTCTCTTGGCAGCTCGACGTGTGCGCCGACCTACGAGCACTGACTACCTGATTTCCTTAAATCCAGAGGATATGTCACGGGCGGGTAGCAACTACATTGGGAAGCTAAGGTGATTGAATGTTCCTCAAACGTTAAAATATCATGAAATTAGACCGGTATGCTGAATGTATTTGATGAATCAACTGGTAAGTTATCAACGTTAACTTCATCTGCTTACTGATCCATTTATTTATATCCCACACAAGCAACACAATTTTGGCTACTGGTTTGTAGATGCATCAATTTGTTTGTATCGATAGGGCAATGTTAGCTTATTACTTATGTTACAGAAAAATGTGAAGTAGTGGTATTATTAATGGAGCAAGTAGTGTAAAAGTGCATTATCTGAAACTAACAATATCAGGAGTTATGGTAGTGAAGGACACATTACGACTATTGTTAGAGACACAAAGTTTCAAACGAAAATGATATAGAGCAGGAAATTCAAGGTATCTACACTATCATTTATATATGCGAGCTGAAATTCCGGAATTACAGTAGGAAAGCTATAGCAATCTAAGAACCAATCCTGTCGAATGGTGTAAATTACACTACATACCCGATGCGTAAGGAAACAGTCAGGTCTTTACATTGTACACTGACCTGAAAATCCTGTTATATGCTGTACCATGGGAATGCTATTCTCATTGTATTCTTTTTGTACTGTCTTTTTTATGGTTATATCGGTGTGGCATTGTTGACAGGTCGAATTTCCTGGGGACCAAGTTCATCGTGCAGGACAATCAACCTCCACTCAATGGTGCAATCGTGCCAAATAGCCGATCAGGTAGACGTATCAGCTCTAAGAAAGTATCTCCCCGGGTTCCAGCATATACCTATAATGTGGGAAACATTGTGTATGAACTCAATGTTCTTGGCACGAGAGGTCCGAGAAGGATGCAATGTACTTTGCATTCTATCCCTGCATCAGCCATGGAAATCGGAGGAAGTGTTCTCACACCCACTGAGCTTCCGATATCGTCAGAGGAGTCTTTTTCTTCAATCCAATACCCTAGGCCTTTCTCAGATATTGGTAGCGATCGCATGACCAAAGTGGATATCGATCATCATCAACTAAGCCCATTGGTACTAAAAAACAAAGCTCCAAGATGGCATGAGCAATTGCAATGTTGGTGCCTAAATTTCCGAGGCCGTGTAACGGTTGCTTCAGTAAAGAACTTTCAGCTGGTTGCGGCACTGGACCCAAGTCCTGTATTGCCTCAAAGCGAGCTAGATAAGGTAATTTTGCAATTTGGGAAGATTGGGAAAGATATATTCACGATGGATTATCGGTATCCATTGTCAGCTTTCCAAGCTTTTGCCATATGCCTAAGCAGTTTTGATACCAAGCTGGCTTGTGAATAGTGAGAGTGGTTGTGATGATGATTGATGTCCTCTGGAAGGAGAAGGGGCGATCGTGTATGTTATTATCGAATAATAACAGTGTACTATGGTGGGTTGTAATTGTCGTCAAGCTATGGTGGGTTCTGATTATCGTCACTCCATGATGGGTTTGTAACTCTCATCCTGCTACGATGAGTTCACTGTCACTGGGATACGATGGGTTCTAACTGGCATCGAGCTATGATGGGTTCTAACTGTCATGAAGCTCTGTTCAAGGAAGACTTTAAGTGGTGATACTACATGGTCTGGTGGTGACTCCACGTGATCTCTTGGTTACAGCATTGGAAAGGGAAGGTGCATTTCATGGATGAAAATGCAGCTGCAGTGAGATTTCTGTGAGAAGGGTCTGGAGTGTTGTAAATTGGACTTTTACATGCTCAAAAAAATTTACGTAGTTCTTCCAAGAAGCTGCCCTTGCAGCTAGTATAATCTGGGACTGCAACAAATCTGTAAACCTTTAACTGGAGACTTTTGTTTTCCTCTTTTGCTCTCTAGATGCTTAATCCATCCAGCTCATTGGGCCTTGCTTTTTCTGTGATTGGTTCCTGACTTGTCAATGAATGTCCTCACTCGTGATGAAAGTCTACAGTTTGATCAAGCTCGTGCATTTGCTCTATATAGTTGTGTGTCTTCCTAAATTTGTGAAATTGTGGTCAAAGCTGGAAACCAGCTTATACAGGCAAGCACATTGGCGCTGTGGCATATTTTGTGTGAATTTGGGCAATGTACGGCATGGATGGGTGCCCTACATTTGCAGAATTCTGCAGGTATATGTGGTTTCTAGTACAGATTTGCTTGAATCTATGCTATGCATATGTGTTTATATGTATGGTGTGCAATCAGGATTGGGTATCTGGAGTAGATAGAATGTTAGTGTGATTTTCTCTCTGATAGGAGGTGCGATGCTTCGATGATTGCGCTGGTAGTGATACTGATTTCCCCCCCTATCTACTGTTTTCAGAATATCTGCTTGCAAAATTTTGAGATTGTAAGCTGTAGCAAGCATGTTAGCAGTGCCAGAAGTGGACCCGATTTGTCTCGAAAAAGCAGCAGCATATCGAATCGAACTCGCCCATTTCTTTACTTAGATCACAAGGGCATTCGGATAAGCTTAGTGTGTCTGTTTGACAGGATGAGATTCCTTGGCTTAAGATCAAGTCAGAGCACGAAGAATCGTCGGATTCTCTATTCATCATCAATGGACTACCCAACCACAGGGGCCAAATCACTGACTTTTCTAATAGATATATATGAGATTCGCTCCATTATGAAGCGGTTTCTACCAATGGCCTTTTATACGGGTGGGTCCGAATCCCAAATGTTTTCCTTTTGATTTTACAACATTAATCAAGCAGCTGAAGCACATCAAAACCTCAAGCCTTGTGTGTTGTGTTGGTGGGCCAAATTTCACATTGAGATGGGCCATCACATGCATAAACATGGACCGAATGCGGTGGGCGATTCGAGCACTAAGTGTCCATTGAACATGATATCTTGACGGTGGCTTTGTCAAGGCATGCGAGTTGCCCCCGAGCCGCATTTTATCAGACGCTCGTGATTGAATGTCCGATCGACACATGAGCTTCTCATTCATCAAGCAAAGCAAATTGCTTCTCATTGGATCATTCATTAAGCAAAGCAAATTGCCAAGTAGTTCGGATGATTGAAGGCCACGGCTGAAGGCTCCGATCCAGAGCATGAATGATTCGATGAACCGCTTTAAACTTGATTTTGTCGGCGAAAAGGAAAAAGGAAAGGGGGGGGTTCATTCATTCATTCATTGATCATTGTCGTTGTAACCGTAGTTTTTAAAAACACCGGAGGGTTTGCTCCTCCAGACGTTGTTGGGTGCCTTTTCAGACACCGCTTGGGCTGCTGATGCGTTAGCGTTTGTTGGAGGCGGCGCCCGCTTTACAAAAGTAACGCAAGCAACACCATTCAGTGATGTGCAGTAACGTTGTCGAGCCGGGGATCTTGATGCCTTTCTGAAAAAAGGCCGAAGAACGATTTCCCGATGACACACAGCGGATCCTTACTATGTCTAGACTTGGCGGTGGTGAGCTTCTCCCTCGTGCCGAGTCAAATTAAGCAGCAGGCCTCGACTCCTGGAGGTGCCCTTCCAGCGTCGATTCCTTTCAAGTTTCAGCCTTGCGACCAATAATCCCACCGTTGGAACCCAGAAAAACTGCGATTTTCTCTCATAACGAGTGTGGGCTAGCGTACCTTGGGATCCGCAGCTAGCGCACGCATCCGCCACGAAGAGACATGGATCGGACCATCGGGATGCGGCTCCGCCCTGCACCGATCGCTCGGGCTGCAGAGCGCCTGATCGAAAGCCGCTCTCCCCAGCTCCGCGTTCGCCCATTTCCTGCACGTGGCGAGGAGCGCGAGCCAGACGCCGCGATCGGCCGGCGGCGGCGACATCGCCCCGAGGACCGAAACCGCGTCGGCGAACCGGCCGGCGTGGCCGAAGGCCGCGACGAGGCAGGTGGCGTGCTGTGCGTTCGGCCGCGCCATGGCCGCGAACAGGGCGCGGGCCTCGCTCAGGAGCCCGGAGCGGCTGCAAGCCGC
>JBBBWG010030809.1:18052-45049 GCA_037176905.1 Azolla pinnata | reverse complement strand
GAAGCAGAAGCAGATGCAGAAGCAGAAGCAGAAGCAGAAGAAGCAGAGCTCGGTTGTGGAGGATTCTTCCCGGAGCAGGAGCTCTGCAGAGAAGAAAGGAACCGAAAAAACCTCAGGGACTTCTTTCGCTTCAAATTTCGACTGTTTTGGTTTTGGTTCTGTTCCTGCTCTTCAAATTTCCAAAATGAGAAACAGCAGAAACAAACTTTGTTTGCAGGGCTCTTTGACTGATGCAAATCCAACGCCCAATCCGTCGGTTGATGGAGCATCGGATCGAATACACGATCCCGAGATTTGGTAGCTTCTGTCGATCGATCGAATACACGATTCCGAGATTTGGTAGCTTCTGTCGATCGATCGAATACAGCGTAGAAGGGGAAATCTCGGGCGAACGAACATCAGTAGGAAGCAGCAGGAAACGCGATTGGTCGATCGACAGCGCGACTCGATAGAGCATGAGAAAGATATATATAGATAGATAGATAGATAGATAGATAGATAGATAGATAGATAGATGGGAGCAAGTCGGTTCAAGAGAAGGATAGAATCGATTAACGGTCGAGCCATGTGTTTAAAACACAACTGATCAATTGTGCTTTTAATTGCATGATTGATCAGCATAATTGCACCTGTGCCGCCGCAAATAGAGGGCCGCCATAACATAGCTATTCAAATGTGCCCATCTTCCTTCTCGTTACGGTCGCATATGTCACACAAACCCGATTTTGGAGACTTCTAACCAGCTCAAGAAGACGACTCGGATAGGGTGTTGAATGTTCTGCCAAGTAAGAACATACTCCCAGAACTTTTGAAGTGAGACCAAGTGTATTCTTTTGATTTCTCCTCGCATTTGGTTTGCTGTAAAGCCAATCACCGAGGTATTTATCGTCCATGGAAAACCATAAAGAAGACAGGAAAGATAGCTTATAAGTCAGATTCGCCAATGGGAAGTTACATTCATCATGTGTCTCGTGTTAGTAAATTGAAGAAGTGGTTATTAACCGATGAAAATATGGTGGAACAGACTCATGACCTTAACGAAAATCTAGTAGCGATTGATTATGGGCCAAATCGTATCCTAGATCGTCGAGAACAAAAACGAAGAAATTGAAGTTTTTCGCCAAGTGTTAGTCTCATGCAAAGGGTGTGTCCTTTTAGCATATGTAACTTGGAAATCTATCAATAAGTTCCAGACAATCCTCGAGTTAGTTGCCTAACATCACCTTCAATCAATATTTTTGTTATGGGGAACAGATCCAAGACAAGCCAAGCTAAGCATTTTTTTTTTTTCTTCTAAACTTGGGTGTTTCTCATGCTATTCTTTATCCCAATCACAATTAGCATGTTGAACTATATAGTGAAAGCACATAAAGTTTGGAGAGAATGTCCCAATGCCAGTGTTTGTACAAGAAACACTTGCAAATCTGCATAAGCTCTACATTTCTAAAATAAGCAATGAAACACCACCGACAAAAGCGCCTGCAAAACCAGGTTCACAAGCAGATGCACCACGATTGCCTCCACACTTGTTTCATATAGCTCACTGTCATGGCCGTCGAACACCGAGACCCATTTTGACGGTGAGATGTTCCACCAACAGTGATACGGTACCATGGATTTTGATGCATTGCTTCCCCTCAAGACAACCGCACCTACAAACAAATCGCAAAACCACATAGGGTCTCAATATTTCATCACATTTAGACAGTTTTGAAATTGATGAGGAAGCAGCTCAAAACATAAAATAAATAAAAAGTGATAATAATGAAGCACACTCATCAACCAACCCCATTCGTTAGACGACTGTTTTGATCGCTTGGGAAGCACAGGGCTTCCGCGGAGTATGACATACGGCCCGTTCATGTCGGACATAGACTTGGAGATGATTGTCGAGAGTAGCAACACTAGGATCACACTTTCATTTGGGGACACCTACGTACGAGCATACACGTGGTAGATACTGTTAGTTCGCCTTCACGTCTACAAGTTTGGAAAAGCACAACAATCAAACTCGGATGCAGATCCAACCTCCATAGCACCGGTTCTCCAATTGAAGAGCGCCGCAGCTCGTCCAAGCGGTGCATCGATCGGGTCATACCGTATGAGCGTTACAAAGCCCTCTTCTTCATCTCTGTCAGTTGCTCCATGCACTTGGTACTCCAGTTTCCTGCCCCATTCAAGCCTTATCTGTGCCATCACAAATAGAGGACCACCGTCAAATATCTATTCAAATCTGTACTTTTACAGCATCCTTCTTCTTTCTCGCATATCACAAACCTGATTTTGGAGACTTCCAGCCAGCTCAAGAGCAGGACTCAAATTTCGGCCAGACGTCCTTTGCCTGGTCACGGTGAGTCGCGTTGTATTTCCAAAGAATCCCCAACATCTTCTCCAGCATAGTTCTTCTCTCGTTTCTTCACCGCTCACAACTTGACACGCAGATGCCACTACCTTGGCTGCATGTACAGCAAAAGTATGTGTTATGTGATAGAAATAGGTATGCAAACATGAAAGCGGACAAAATGCGAGGAATTGGGAGAGCTGATCCACCTAAAAATTGCATGCTTTCATGTGTGTTTCAATGATCTCTGATCCCATGGGAACACTATGGCATTTGCTCTATATTAGAGTAAACAGCAGTCTAGAAACTCCCAAGGATATAATACATAGTAGCACAGAAGTGTAAATATGAGGATAGGAATCATGCAAAACCAAGGGACAAGACAAAAATGAATTAACAACTAAAATTGTGAACCAAAACTCGGAAGGTGGAAATGGCAGAAGCAAGCATTCTATCCCAACGTGCACCTGCTACATCCCCTTAACAAAGAGATTATGCTATATGTAGTATAGCCTTACTAGTTTATGCACAAACTACACCCTGATTGCAGGACGTTGTCTGTTTTGCATGCAGTCCCATGTTGTGGAGGCATCTCCACTTACATGAAGAATTCAGAATGACCACGAAATTGATGGCGTAGAAACATGATTGTAGTTCTAAGAGGACGGGACAAGGAAACCTGCTTTTCCATGGCATATGAAATAGGTAATCAGTTGGATGCTTCTCTTTTTTCGCATATTAACGAAGAATTTCACCAATATCACTACAACAAAAGGTGCCCTAGCCCCATATTCTCATGTATGAGATGGGAATGATCATTGTCTAAGAAATTCAACTACCTGAGTAAAGGGTCACGTTAGTCTGCTTGAACTGTAAATTCAATTACTTGAGTAAAAGGGCAATGTTAATCTGCTAGAACTATTCCCTGAGATGCGGAGTCTTTTTGGGAAGAATTGGGCGGTCTTCATCCCTTGGTTGTTCCTATTATCTTCATGAATTTGGTTGGATAAATTCCTTTAGACCCTGGAGCATTCCTATACATTGTGTTTACCTATAGTTGACACTGGGATGCTCTGTATGGAATTCACAGCTCATATTCACTTTCTTATCTTCTCCTTTCTCATTTTGATAGGACAGGTCTTTACATTGACCACTCAGAGATCCTACAACATGCCTGCTTCTTGCAGGTGCATCCCACTGTCTTCAGTAACAAGTTCTCGTCTTTACTTAACGGCAATCAATGAGCTTGCTATTTCTGAAAATTTCTCTGGCAACATGCGTTGAAATGAAGAGTCATGGGGTTGGTTACCTACATTTTCTGTTTATATTGATTCCATGCTTCATATTAACAACCATGTACAAGTCTAAAATCTTGGAAATATATTAGGCATTGAAAATACCTGGGGCAGTTCCTCTATTAGTCTGATCTTTGTACTGCCATCCACCTTGATGAATATATATGCACTTCCCACTTTCCGGAATTCGTTTGTAACCAAAGCTTTTGCCACCACAGTGTCTAGCAGGGATATAGACGTCAGTTGGCTGATAATGGGGCAGTGAAAAGATACTTTCATTTGGGAGTTTATCAACACGTCCCAAGTAATATTATTAACAATGTTTAGTTAATCGCGAACATGTCACGACTCGTTTAGATGAATTACCTCACACGGATCATGAAGACTTCTCTACTAGCATGGTCCAATACAATTCTAGTTAACCAGAGCCCAGGTGCTCTCCAAACCCATTTCCTCATTGCCCCAATGTCATCTGTGGGTATAGACTTGATGGTACGCATCAACCAGGGTGCAACCTGAGGAGGGGTTACAGACACAGATATAAACAGCGATGGTTTTGGTGTCTGATCGCTGCTGCTCTCAAGATCAACCCAACCATTGTAGGCAAGGGATGGCAATTCCAGCACCTTCCACCATGGGAAACACACTGCCCCTAAGACCTCGGTGCGAGAAGAAATGCATCTCAATAGCTGCTTCATTGAACGCCTAAGCTGTAATTTCAATACGAATGCTTCAGTTGATGCTTCAACTCCAAATGTCCACTGCTGGTTCCATGTTATTTCTGATGATGATGGAGCAGCCACGCTGTCCAAGAAAAAGGACGAGGCTTTCTTCTGCATCTCCAACCTTACAGAGACCTTACCTTTCTCACTGGCCGGAATATTCCGCCCTGCAATGACTGCCATAAACACCTGTACACCCAATAGTCAGTAAATATGCTTAAAAGAGGAGGAAGAAGAAAAAAACATGAACAATATTCCCTTCGATGACTTCACAAAGCTAGAATGGAGTTAGGTAGCAATGACCATACACACCTTCATTACTTCCCGGTCTGCTTTTGGTATAGAATCAGGTGCGGTTCCGACAACTTGAGGAAGGGTAGGCTGTAGGAACACCGATCTGGGAATCGTACATGGGCGCTCACCTCTGTACATGGCGCCTGCTCGCTGATATACACTTCCATAGGTCTGAAACCACAAGCTACAAGTTTGCATAAAACCTTGTTGTAACTTTAAGTCTGCAGTTCTGTCGAAATCAGAATTGTTGTGATTTAAAACTCTTCCCAAAATCTGGGTCATGTCATCCCTGTAAGCTATGGGATTGAGCTGGTGAGCATGCCATATCAAGTAAATGTCGTAAGTTGGAACGAGGAAGAACTTGGAATCGGTCATTCTGAACAACTGTAGAAACCCCTTGTAGCGTTGTTCTGCGGCCCTCAAGAAACGGACATCTCCCATATGCTGCTCAGAAACCTGTGCGATTCAAGCCATAGGCAGAAATTGCTCAGACAATATCTCTATGCACAAACGACGTAAAGATAAGGAACCTACCTGATAGGAGAATTTTCTCTGCCTATCAACAGCTGCATGGAAATTGTAATCGATCTTTGACTTGTAATTGGTTGAGGAAGGATGATTGTGCCCATCAGCAAACACGGTGAGGTCAAGAGTGTAGGGCTCATGTGGGAAGCTCCTATTCCAAAATAGCTCGTTGCCCTTGATAACCTCAGGAGAGTCGAGATAGGGTGGGACACCCAGGAGGCGTCCATAGTGAAGCTCGCAATCCCTTGCATACGCAACCTACAAAAGTAAAGACAGGAATTGTGATTGTGCTGCGGATGAAAAGATGAACCTCATATGATGCACATGAAGAGGGGAGATGAAATGAAGGGCAATCCTCTTGGTAGGTTGAACACATAGTAGCATCACCCCAAAGGGTAGTAAAATCATGCAAATGATTCTGCCATTACTACCAGTGATTATGTTATTCCGTTTCTGTTATAACTCTATTATAATTGCCTAATGTATGTACACGTTTTTCTATATTTTTTTTCATTGTGCGGCAATTGTTTTTGCCGGTGCAAATTTTCCATCGCTCTCAAGCACTGAATGAAGGACATTCCTTGCAAGATCAGAGATGCTTCAAACATTTGTAATCAATGCCGTGGAATATTTTTGGCCTTAATGCATCTTTTCTTTCTTAATCTTACACAGTCTATGGAGATGAAGGAAGCTCAACAAGGCATAAAAATTTTGCAATGCAATGGGAACAGAAACGGTTGGTTATTGACAGTCTAACTATTGAGAAATTGGTCAAGTCTTCTCACTAAGGTCAAACACATATATGTGTGTGTAATGTTTATCAGATTTTTGTCATTTCCATCACCAAGAGATTGATATTAGCGGATTGCAATATAAAATCCATATTCTGCACATTACAATCATAATTCACATAAAAAACTTTTTCCTACAGAAAAAAGGGCTGAAAGCACTATTTGTTTCTCCTATTTCTTCTCCATAATTCCAGCGTCTTGAACACAAAAGGCATCTCTTTGTTGGCCTTGTTCTATGAAGATGATTATGTTCTCGCCTCTTCTGCTGATGCTCGATAATCTTTGTTTCTCTGTTTATATCTTCCAAAATTTTTGATGTTTTTAAACTAAGGCGAGCTCACCATCGACCTTTCATCTCTGAACATGCAGAGGCATCTGTTTATCAGCATGCACATTAATGACACTGATTGGTTTTTGCATTTAATTTCTCTACAGTTTCAAAATAGTGTGAGTTCAAGTCGCTGAAAGGTCTTCCAGGAATGCTTATTAGCATGACTTTCTCGAAATGCAAAGATTTTCAACAGTTCTGGATAAGAGAGCAGAGATTTTTAAGACGCTAGCAAGTTTCTCAAGATTCCGTCTACAATCGATTTCAGTCAAACATTTCCCTGGTACTTTTGGCATGCCCATGCCCTCATAACATCCAATACGATGTCAAAACTGACTGGCTTGTATATCCTTAAACACTAAGCCTCAAACCAGACTATTAAGGCAGCATACAACAATCAAAGCTCCATGAGATGAGAGGATAAAAATGCCGATTTTAGACAATTATTGTTCGGCCTGATTCCAAGCAGAACATTTCCTTGTTTTTTTATCACTGTGAGCATTTCTAACATGCCCACTCCCTCCGAATGTTTCCACCCGACGTCAAAAACAGGCCTTAAAACCCATCAAAACCCTAAACCCCGAAACAAACGAAGGAAGTATACAACAGTCAAAGCCTCATGAGAAGAGAGGATAAAAATGCCGATTTTCCACGATTTTATTTTCCGGTGTGATTGCACGGCAGAACACTTCCTTGATTTTTTATCACTTTGGGCATTTCTAGCATGCCCACACCTACAGAAAGTTTCCAGCCGACGCTAAAAACGGGCTCTAAAACCCCATCAAAAACACTAAACCGACCGAAACAGACGAAGCAAGCATACGAGCAACAAACAAACCTAACGAGATTGAGGCGATCAAAGAAAAGGGAGTATAAAGCGCGAGTATATTCAATTCTTACAGGGCTGAGGCGGTGGCAGAGCCAGACCCAGTCGCAGTCGAGGGGAGGACGAAGAGGGAGCGGGCGGGAGGAGGAGGAGGAGGAGGAGGAGCGAGGTATGAAGCCACCGGGGCAAGAGGCGAGGAGGGGAAGCCAGCATTCCTCGTATCTGTTGCAGGAAGACAAAGCGCAGAGATGAAGCAGGAAATGCTTGAGATCCGAAACCCTAGCGTTGTGTGCTCCATGTTTTTGAGCAGAATTGAGGATGAAGAGAGACGGTTAAGTTAGTTAGGGTTTTGGTGGTGGTTAAGTTAGTTAGGGTTTTGGTGGTGATTAAGTTAGTTAGGGTTCTGGTGGTGGTTTAAGTTAGGTAGAGGAGATTGAATGAAACCTCCGAATCGCGGTGGAGAGGGCGGCTCCGTGTTCGACGTGGAGGCATGCGTGCCGATCGACAGCAGATAGCAGCGCCCTCAGACGCGTTGTTGATGCCACCACGTCGACGCTGAAGCGGATCGATTGCGCTATCCCCCAGTTCTGATCGTCCCCTTTGATCTCCTTCTCATCCCTCGTTGTATTATCTATGCCGAGCGATACGTGCGTAGCCATAAATAACTATGTAGCACCTCTGGTGAAAGAATGCCTGCTTGCCGCCGATGCTGCACGTTGCTGCCGATCACTCCTGAAATCCTGTGATCGCAGATATCGGATCGTTGACAATTTCGTGACTCGATCTTTGCAATTGAGGTGAAGCCTGCATTCTGTGGGCGTTGATCGACCAATGAATGATGAAAGTAGTCCACTAGAAACCTCTTTATCAAGTGATGAGAAAAGAGAGTGTTGAAAATATATCGGATTTTGCAAAAGGAACCCCGTACATGGGTCCACTCCTACATTATATGAGACCAGCTAAATACGCGTGATGCCCTTTGTCTCCTTGACTTCCCATTGCGTATGTACTTGTGTGTCGGGATCAAGTCCCACTATCACGTCCCACAGTAACGAATGAGCTGGCAAAATATTGACATTTTTCTTTGCTTGCGAATGGTTTGCTTCACCTATCTTACTAGGTTGCGAGAAACTAGCTGTGTTGTTGACAAAAGTATGCATGCACATGACTTGTATAAACCCAATTTTGCAGGGACTGATCTTGACGTCATGTCTATAATTTGTCCCATTCGCAATCAAATAATTGCAGGATCAGCTATGATTTAATTCAATGTTTGGATCATTGTTATTGACGCGTTTTGTGATTGAGTTGGAAATATAGGGACAAAGAGCAATTATTCGACAGAAGTGAACACAAGAAAAAGGATGATAGATCACAGAATGAAGGGTCAATGATCATCCATAAGTGCTTGTTTGCTCATGATTGCCGGTGTTATTAATTGTGCCCTGCGAAATCTTAGCACGATCTGATCAGTATGTTTGTATATGTTGCAGCATTAATCGGATATTCACGGCATTTGAAACATCTATATTGATCTAATCACGTTTCATCTTTGCTTTTGACAGCCATCTATATTGATCTAATCACATGATCTAATAGCATTAATTAACCACATTTCATCCTCGCTTTTGTTATAATTAACATTACGTCAGCCGTTATATTGATCTAATCACATGATGATCAGGCCGACAGCGCGTGCCATATTGAGTGGGACCTCATAATTCTTTTTTCAATCAATATTTTTATATTGTATGCTATTAATTACAGGGAATATGTACTGGTCAATGATTTGATCAGCTATGGCTGATATGTTTTCATGATCAGTCTTCCGCTGTCTAGATGAAGATGCTCGTGCATATATGTAATCTAGTACAATACATTTTCTTGCATAATCTGTTACTGCCACGAATTAACCTACTGACATAGAATATTCAGGTTAGATATATCATGAATTCCATCTTCATTTTCATGGGAAACTAATGCTACTAGTGTCTCGAACTATAAATATTATACCGTATTAATATCGTCGACACTTATCAGCTAGTTCTTAATCCAATGATTAAAATAATATTGTAGATCAGAACCACGTCCCAAATCGTAATTGGTATATACCAACTCAATTGATTAATAATTTGCCGGTCCACACATACATTTATTAGCTCAAAATATTAGGATTCTAGATCATTGGCCAGTTCATGATGATACAATATAGCATCGATCGATGATCTAGCAAACAAGTGTTGGTGGGCCGGGGATCGAAAAAACATTCAACTCTAGATCGACATGATGCGCCATATTGCAGCACAAGCACCTAGGGATCTTTTTATAATGATCGACGAAAAATAATCGTGATCACGGTGAAATATTGATTCATTCAGGGATACAATATAGTCCTTGCATCTTAAATTTTGTTCTGAAGTTTTCAATCAGATCAGCAGCTAGATTCCCTGCATGTTTGTCCTGGATTCATTCATATTTATGATCCTGCATCATGACTAGCCCCCATTACATTGTTTCTATGGTTGACAATATTCTGATGCAATCCTTAGATCGACAATATATTACCGGCAGTATTAAAGATATTTGTTCTGCAGTACATTAAATACCCTCGTGCACTCTAAGATATTCTCAATTCAGCGCATGAGCAAGCTGATAAGAACGGAAGTATTATATATGCTCGTGTACTGATCGATATAATATTAATATTACTGCTGTTGTTGTTATTAGAATATTCTACGGCTGATCATTAGAAGAACTAATTATATAAAACTCGTGCAAGTCGTGATTTGCTATAAGTCGAAGTGATGAAGTAATCTGGTGATCATATCTGTCAGAGCTTAGAATTAATAATCGAAAGCATGGCACAATCGTTAATGGTGACATAATCAGATAATTACCAGCTTCCATGATCAGTGCATACTTGTAACCTTAAATATATACTAATTATCAATACTCCAAACTCTAAATAATACTAATTCAACTAACATATACACAAGCATACACACAATCATACACATCCATGCTGCTATTTGTGGTACCGCAAGCAGCTCATCCATTGCGTCTGATCATTAATTAGGTATAAGATGATCTCAATTTATGACATATTAATCCGAGAATCTCTATTGATCGCAACTGTGATCAAAAGATCATGCAGCATGCATTCACAATTATATTGGTTGCAGTTACAGCAATCTATTAGTTGATTCCAGCTGGATCAGTACTAGATGACAAGTAGTACTCTCAGGAATATACGTATCATGTAATTAATATAGCTGCATTAATTATAGAACTTGGTACTCAAATTTTGAATTGAAACGTGCGCCCGTGAGCATATTGAGAGATCTTGGGAGACATATCACGCAAGAATATGTGGATTAATATTGATCTGGAGGCAAGAAGATCTAAACCCACCAAAATAATTGAGATTTGATCGGATTGATTTCGAGACACCGCGATCTGATCAGATCAAGAATATGTTGCAAAATGCGCGACATGCTGTATATATGCTATTCCAGCTGGTTATAATTCTTTTGGGAAATAGAACCTTATTAGCATTAAGGGATCTAAGCAGTGATTTATTTGCTGCAGCTTGTTGTGCTTACCAATTATATCAACGTTATAAGCTGGAGCTGTAGTACGAATTCTTATGCCGGGTTCTAATAATATAATTGCAATAATATATAATAGATAGTAACTCATGAATCACTTTTTTATAATTTACAGGCAAGATTTTTATGCACTGTTGCATTCAAATGGCATTATAACAATGGGGTTGCTATTTGCCTTGAGTTGCCACCCAATTCACTGCATGAACAATATATAATCGGTGCAATTGATTATAATGTCGAACTGGACAACATATAATTGATTCCAAAGAGGATTCAGATTCTGTAGCTAGTTCATTAAATTAGTGCATTAACAACGTCCCCCAAATATTGTTGCAATAATTATTTATCGATCAAACAGGCAGATCAGTACTATTGATCCTAATTACTTGCACTAATTATATAATTACTCAATAATTTGATCACTAGCTTGCCTAATAATTGGTGGTCTATGATCCAAATCTTACATACAACAAAATTTTTGTAGATATACGGTGCTGCTGTAATTTAGCATCTATTGAATACAATAAAAATTAAGATTGGCCTGCTATCTTAGTTGCTGTGATTAGTCGATAACAACTTTGATTGATTACAATATCAACGTGTATCACAATCCATATCGATCGATAATATAGTTAGCTCAGCTAATCACAAATTAATTGGGTCGATCCAGTCAATCTAATAATAGAGATTTGATCGATCTATAATATTAAAACTGACCAATTATCCAAAACTTGGGTAAATATGTTGTTGTCCAATATTATTAGCCGATCCACAATTCGAAAGACTATTCCAAGATTTATAAATTAGTCAATATTATTATTGAAGTCCATTCCAGATTATTCTAGGATTGGTCGTAGAAATTATAACTGACCATTTTCAAATTTGAGAGGTCAATAGTAGTAGTTAGTAATTCCATATCTGAGAATTGCTGCAAGTCAAGATTATGGACCGAACTGACAGTGGTAAATATTAATACGTTGGTTATACATCATAACCAATACTAATATTGGTCGATATTAATAGATGTGGAGCAGCATTGGCGCTCCACTATTAACATCAGTCAATAACATCATTGATGCTCTGCTATTAATATCGACCAATTGTCACCTTGCAGCATATCAATATTGCCTAACTTTGATGTGATTATATTGGACAATCTTCTTATTATTGGTTTTGCAAAAATGGCCAACAAATTTGACCATTCAGTATTCGGTTGTAATTAGGATCCTCATTAGCACATTTGGGCGATATATTGTTAAAGTTAATTGGTAAATTGCAAACACATGAAACTTTTGTTTCAAGACTACTCTCTATCCATGGAGAATGTTGCGATCAAGGCGAAGATCGACGTAGTTCAATACAAATTACACCGACAATTCTACAATTGTGATCGTTGTTGACTCAATAAAAACGGTTAAACAGTGAATCAAGAATATGACAGGAAACAAGGGTTGTTTTAGTGTTTCTAGACTAGTTTTGACAATGTTTAATCTCGGTTGTTTTGTTTAGAGGAGGGTGAATATCCAAGATCGATACAAAGGGACAGGAATCGTGGTGTCAAGTAACTTTGATCCACGTCTTGTGGCCAATCTTGGGCATGCTAAATGTTCCTCCAGTAATTGTCTCTAGCTGATAGATATGCAGGCTGATCATGTGGATATATGTGTGCTAACACAATGTTATGTGCTTGTTAGATGGAGCTGTGGAAAGAGGAAGGGAACAAAACCCAAGTCAGTTCCAATCATAAGTGACACTTACTATAGCAGCACAAATTAAAGCCAAGCTAGAATTAGAGGAAGGGCCAAATCATGGGATCCTAATGGAAGGGAGGTGGTGGGCCGATTACGTGGGCATTGAATGCAAATGGTGGGCCGATTCTGATGATTGGGGCAGTTTAGGGTTAGGGTTTAGCCATAGCTAGAAACAGCGGTAGTTAATGCTTGTAAGCCTGGCCGGAGATTCCTCCTCCTCCATGCCCATTAATTGCGAATCCAACTAAAAACAGCAAAAAAACAACAAAGAGAATGTGCGTACAGAAGCGGTAAACAAAATAGAGAATTACCAAAAAAAACCGCCTAGCAAATCTATAAATTACATTTCAACACCTACAAATTAGCGCCTAGTTTAATGGATTAATGCTCGATTTATAATTGATTAACACCAAATCAATTGATTGTGAGCTCAATTACCATCCAATAAATTAATTGATTGACGTGTATAGGAAGGGTTAACGTGATTAACGTGTAACGATTACGATCCATTAGTGGGAAGTGATCAGGAATAAAATCAATTAACGATATATGAGCGGAAGTAATTGGGTGTTAGGAATATGAAAGTAGACGGTAATTAGTAATTAGTAGGCGTTAAAATATACTGTATAATTTTGTTAGAAGTTTTTTGGTAATTCTCCAACAAATTAACAAGGCACATAGTAATAGATAATAGTAATAATAACAACAAAAAAACAAGAAATAACAATAGGTGGTTTAGGAGAAGGGAGAATTGCAAAAAAACAGCCTAACAAAATATTTATAAATTACATTTTAACGCCTACTGAAATAAAAAATTATAAATTGATGCCTACTCTTATCTTTTACTAAAAATTAATACCCACTTCATTCCGCTAGTATCGGTTTTCGTAATCGCTTTCCACTAATTAATCCTATAATCGATTCTGTTACAAGATTCCATTAACAAAAGTTGGTAATTTTAGAATCTAATTAATCGTTTAACGCGCTAATTTGATACAGATCGAGTAATCGCAGTTGAATCGTTCAGTTAAATTGATGTTAATCGAGCTCCCAAGTAATCGATTTCGGTGCTAACCAATCAATCGCGCATTAAGTTTTGGAACAAGGCGTTAATTTTGTGATCTCTAGATATGGCGGGCGTTCAAAATGTAATCTACAACTTGGTCAGGTGTGTTTTGTTTTTTTTTTGGGTTTTTTTGGGCAATTCTTCCCTTGGCAAAAAAAAGAGGATAATAAAAACATATTTTAATTCATTATTCATGTGTATCATGGCTGAGGGGTGAGGACTATGATGATGATTGTGGTGACGGCGATGGTGGTGATGGTGAACCATAAACCCTAAACCCTAAACCCTAAACCCTAAACCCTAAACCGAGGTGATGTCATAATTGCTGGCGTGGAGAGTCGGGCCCCAAAAATTGGTTCTGTTTGTTTCTTTTCCCCGCTAATTCTTTTTTTTTGTGCAGCCGATGACGTGGATAACCGACCGATCACCCTGTCCTGTCGCTTTCGCCGAGGCTTCCCCCCCACAAAACGACAAGCCGCATTTAATGCAGGTTAAGGGGCACTGACCACCATACACACCATGCATGCCATGCCATGCCATGCCATGGCGGCATTGCTCAGACTTTGAGAAGAAGAAACCGGATAAGCATCTGTGCATACGTATGTATGTATGTGCGTGTGTCTGCATGCATGCATGTGTGCGTGCGTATATAGATAGATAGATAGATAGATAGATAGATGTAGATCTATATCGCCACTGCCGTCGTCGTCACCAGCCCGGCGCATCAGATCTACTCTACAGAGTTCATCCCCCCCTCCCCCCCCAACCCCGGATCATTCTTCCGAGCTTCAACAAATCACAAGTCATGGCGAGGCGACGGTCGTGTAAGGACAAGGCTTCCGCTCATAATAGCGTCTCCCACTACATCCGCAGCCTCATGGAGCATCTGGAGCAGCCGCATCCGCCGCCGCCGCCGCAGCAGCAGCAGCGCCATATTGATTCCCATGGTGACGACGGCGACGATGAAGATGATATGGACGATGATGATGATGGTGGTCGTGGCGATCGGGCCTCCAACCATCGTCATCACCGTCGCTATCATCATCATGATCATCATGATCATCATCCATGTTCAGAAGGCGTTGTTCCGGCTGATTCTAGCACAGTGGTGGTGCAGCCGTCGTCAAGCGGCGGCAGTGCGGATCCCATTCATCGGCCGATCATTGACCCTAGCCCTGCTACACTGCCGGCGCTGCATTCTAGCCCCACTCATCCTCCGCAATATGCTGCCGTTACCGCCACTGACTACTCTATGTACGCGGCTGATCATGAGCGCGTTCCTCATGTTAACGCCACGGCCGCCGTCCATGCAGCTGCCGGCGCGCCGCCTTCTCAATATCCTCATCCTCATCATCCTCATCATCTTCATCATCATCCTCATCCTCATCTCCTGCATGATCCCCATCGGATCAATATTTCTGATCCTCAGAACGCGCTTCTCAGTTCGTCTGATCATACAAACGCATTACCGGCCAGTAGCTGTGCGATTACTAGATCAAGCACCAGGGCCGCCGCCGCCGCCGCCGCCGCGCAGAAGAAGCTTTCTGCTTATAGCAGCACTAGCGCGTCTAGTAGCAGCGCCGGCACCAGCAGCTACTGCTTTAGCGATAATAATCAGGCCCTGAAGAACGGCGAGAAGAAGAGGAGGTTAGTCAGTACTAGTAGGCCGGCCTGCAAGGAGAAGAAGAAGAAGACCCAGCTGATGTCGAAGTCGAAGTCGAAGAAGAAGAAGGGTACTGCTGGTGGCGCAGCTTCAGCGGCGGCTGGCGGCGTAAAGAAGATCAGCTCCGGGCAGCAGGTTTGGTTGATGATCGTGGAGCGCATGCGAGAGGAGATCCTGAAAGCCCGGGACGTCCACCGGGCCGACCTTCATCGCAAGTCTCAGCTCATCATCGCCCAGCAGCAGCAACGCCGTCAACCGGCCGTCTGCAACATGAATCGTGCCGCCGCCGATCGTGGCAGCTGCTGCATGAATGGCGGATCAGCGCCGGATCAATTCCCCGCCGAATTAGCATCGATTAGCCCTTCTGACCCAGCTAACGATGATCTCATCACGACACACGAGCTGCATCCCCCTCGTGAATCTCATCAACTTGCAGCAGAGCCGGCGATTGGGGATGGCCCATCATCAGGCGTACTAGCGCAGCCGGGCGTAGTAGATCAGCCAGCGGAGTTAGTCAGATCAGCCACAGCTCATGATCATGGCCAGAATAGTGAGCCGGAGCTGCAGCTGCAGGAGGGCCTAGCGGTGCAAAATTGTACTGTCAAGAAACGCAAGGCCGCAGCTGCTGCAGTCAATGAAGAACAACGTCAATCCAGCTCCCAGCAGCGCATGCTGCGGAGCGACGCTGATGAAATCGGTTACAGGTGTGGGCGACAAGAAGTAGGCGCAGCCGCGGCAGGCAATATGGCGGGCCGCGAGTCAGATGATGGAGAAGGAGAAGAGGATGGTAAAGAAGAATTACGAGAAGAGCGGCGGTCGGTGCTGCAGGACGGCGGCCGATCAAGGCATTCTTCTTCTTCTTCTTCTTCTTCTTACTATTATTGCTCCGTGTGCGTGGACAAGCGATATAAGTACAGTAGAACTAGACCGGAGGGGCAGGAAGGGGGCGGAGGAGCTGGATCAATCTGCAGTAAGGAGGAATCACTAGGTCAGAATCCTTATATCGATCAATCCGGCAGTCGCGCTGCTGCTAGATCTGCAGGTGCGCAAGGCGCTGCAGGATCAGTGGCGGTGGCAGTGACGGTGTGCGGGCATTATCTGTGCTGGCGCTGCCTCTGTGAATGGCACAAGCAGATGAAGCCGCCCATAAACGCTGCTCCGTCCATCAGATCAAGCAGCGCCGCCGCCATCAATCCTAGTTCTTCAAGCAGGTCCAGATCCGAGGATCATCAGGCGGCCGCTAAGAATAATACTATGCAGCGTAGGAATCAGGCCGCGATCATGATTAATCCTGGCGCTACTGCTGCTGCTAGTAGTAGTAGTAGTAGTAGTAGTAGTAGTAGTAGTAGTAGTAATAGTAATAGTGCTTTTACTACAGCTAGTAGTAGCAGTAATGATAGAAGCGGCGGCAATATTGGTAACGGCGGCGGCGGCGGCGGCGGCGGTAGCAGCACTAAGAAAGAGTGCCCCTGCTGCAGCAAGGTGCTGGCCAAGAGCCACGTGACGTTCCTGGGCCATAATTACTGCGTTAATCCTGCAGCTGCAGATCGTCAGCTGGCGGCGGCGGCGGCGGCCGGCGCCGTCAACACAGAATTAGCCGGCGGCTCTCTTCCTCTTCTCGATCATCAGGAAGCTTCAACAGATGCAGATCATGAGAGGCCGTCATCGAAGAGTACTCCTGGCGACGATAGGATCGACGAATATGGAGAGCGTATGAGTAGCGACCGCAGCCGTGCAGGATCATCGGTCGACCACCGGGAGAAGCTTCTGGAAGCTGCAGCTCTCCCTGTGCTCATGAGCCTCAATGGCCTCATGACGATCAACGGGGACGTCCCGATCGGCCGCCGCCGCCGCAATAACGCAGATGATGATCATCACAGCGCCAAGCACGGCAGCAACAAGAGTGGGATCAGGCGCAGCAGCAGCAGCAGCAGCTCGGGCCCTGCAGATTCTCCTCATGATCGGGACCATCAGGCGGCCGCTATTCCTAACCCTAATCCTAATCCTAATCCTAATCCTAACCCTAACCCTAGCGCTAACTCTCACGCACCAGCTGCAGCAATCGCATCGACCTCGACTATCCATCCGAATCCCATCTCCATCCCTAACCCTAACCCTAACCCTAGCTCCCGCTCAGCTCGTGACTCTGCTATATTCTCTGCAACCGCCACTTCAACTGCTCTGAATATCACCGACCGGCCTATATATCCCTCGCCGGCCGATGATCAGATCAACAACGCCATGGGCTGCAGCGCCTCAGGTCACGATTACAACTGTGCAGATCAGCCCGGTTTAGGGTTTAAGGTGGCGGCTTATAAGAATTATATACCGTCGTCGACGTCGTCGTCATTGTCATCGATGCTGAGGCCTGACGCTCTGCTGGATGATCTAGCTTCTGGGACCACTAGTTCCGTAACTATTACCGCCAGATGCAGTGTTCACGCGGCCAGCTCGACGTATTCATATGCGGAGAATTATCCTGCATCCGATCATTTCAGCGCTTCAGATCATCCTAATGTGGTCGAGCAGCTAGCTGATTCCGATCATCAATATCGAACCAATTACCACCAATATCTGTCCAATATGCAACTTCCTGCTGCAGGTTCGATCAATTGTATTACTACATCCTTCCACTACAACGATCCGGATGATCCATATTATTATAGCCATTCCAGCACTAGCTCGGCCTGCAGCGCTGATTATTTACAAATAGCATATAATGATCCCAGCATGTCGGTGATGGACATGATTAATGGTGTTAACGATCAAAGCATGAACTGCAACATGATGTTTATGGATCAGGCGCAGGCCAGCTGCGATGATGATCTGCAGCTGCTGGATCTGCATGGAGGTGCAGCTAATTACTCTGTGATGCGCTCGCTCGATATTGGTATGAATCAGTATGGCGCTGCAGAGGAGATGATTAGCTCTGATTATGTCCATTCATGCAGCAGCCAAATCAGTAGGAAGATCAATCTACCACAGGACTGTGTTTATAATACCGATTTCGGTCATATTGTTCAGCTAGCTGCCGGCAGCGGCTATAATACAACCGCCTTAACCGCCGTATATGATCGTAATAACTGTAGCAGCATGAGCAATATGATGCTAAGCGCTGATCATCAGGAGCAGCCTGCAGTTGCAATCACCAACGTAAACAATGATGATAACAGTATGGCCGATGATATTCAAGGCGTGGTGGTTGACCTCAGTACTGATGATCAAGAACGTCGATACAATTGCATGATCGGTCATGCAGCTGGCGCAGGTGCATTAATAACATCCAACGTCGACAACATCAATGGCGCAGCTAATGATAGTACTAACTATACGCCAATCAGCTCAGTGCTACTGCCGGAGGTTGGCCTTAATGGGCCGGATCATCAAAGCTTAGCAACATATAATGATCATCATCGAGCTGATGACGTACTGCAGATCAACGAGTTTGCTGCCATCAGCTGCAATATGCCGCCATTCCACTACTCGTGTGATTCCTCCACGCTAACCAATTCATCAGCCTGTCAGCTTGATGATGCACTCAGGTAAATCAGCCTCTTTCAAATGCTTACCTAATAGAATTTTTGGCTCGGTTGCAACATTTTTGGATCGCTGATCATTAAATTAAGCAATTCTGGCAGTGATTGGAGGCTGAATCACGTATTATACGTTCAAGGAGGATGGAATGGAGACGTCCTGGACCCAACAATTGGCTTTATAAACTGATCATGAGAGTCATCATCAGTATTAATTAACCTGCACTAATTATTACGCGAACAATATGCTAGATCATTCCAATACATATGAAAAGATATATATATATATATATCCCTTTGCGTTAATGTAACTGTCTTCCTTCACATATCAGTTAGCCTTAGTAATCTAATCAGCGTTTAATTAAACTATAGTCTATGGTTACAATATACATTCCAATAAAAGCCTGGTTAATCTCGTGCCTTATAATAACCGGTAATGATTAGACGCGGGTGGGTATTTTTGTAACAATTAGTTACATCACAGAGCTTGTAATTTAATGGTGCTACTGATCACCTCACTTTCTACTCCTGCTTGTAATTGTGTATTTTGGAAACAGCCCCAGTAATTATCATGTACTGGAATTGAATGCCTGATCGGATCTACTAGTGATTCCAACTCTTGATCGCCACTTCAATGCACTGCAGGCATTATACAGATAACAATATTTAATCAGATTTTTCGGATAATTAGCTTCACAACATCGACAGTGCTTTAAGAAGTCGGTGCAAAAATCAGGCATGATAACTAGAAGCATTGTAATCGTTCATTCATTTTTTGATGATCCTTTGCATCTAATTTGGCAGCTAGCACATTAATCAAAGGCGCCTATAATTAATCCCCTGATGATCTATATTGATCAAGGGAACACATTAGACCTCTAAATTTAATACATGATTTTCTCAAAGTATTGTACGTATAATCAGAATTTAATCCTTACATAATTATTACACTTGTAATTTTTTATAGAGTTGCAAATTATCAACCACATAAGTATTTGGATCCCCAACCACACAGCTTATATGGAAATGAGAATTTATAAATTCTCAACATCTTGAGGCCACTAATACATGATTATAAGATCAAAGCTTCGATCAGTAAACCACATCGGCTCGCTGAGGTGCAATTTGATTTGCCATGTGGAACCTAATTGTAATTTGATGATGATGATGCCTCTAAGTACCGAAACGTACCAAAACATGCCCCATATTATTGTGTTCAATATGGATGGTATGAATGGCTGCTGCAGATCACAACACAATATGATCGTTGCTGTTAATGGCCGGCTGCTAATTTGTAATGTAAATCCTTGAATTACAGGCAAACCAGAAAACTTAATCTAGACTCTAAAATTCAATTATCAACCGGCCACTGAATATTGTTAACCGCCGTCAAACCAGCTACTGCATATTGATTAACAGATTATCTTAAACATGTATAGTACTGAATCCTCGAACAAAATTGCTAGCAATCTAGATCATTGGTGCTGCAAACTTATTTGAATTATGATCATGAGATCATTATTACTTAATTGGTCCAATTTAACTACCAATTAATGACAGAAACTTTGTGCGATCACCTTAATTTCCGGGTCAATATAATCATGGAGCTAGAAGATACCCTAGATAGGTATAGCGTGAGCAAATTGCAGCTAGCATATTATAATAATAATTTGAGAATGATAATTAGGAAGTCTACTGGTGTGAAAGACAAAGAGCTTTAACGGCGTGTTGATCCAGATCACTATCAGAAGGACATGATTCCTGATGCCGTTAAAATTCAGATCTAGTAGGCAATATAGAGAGCATTTATAGGACGGAAAAATGTCAAGATATTCAACTGGACATGGGCCAAACTTATGGATTATACAATACATTGAATAGGGAATCACGTCCGGCCATCTGTTTCTGCAAGACGACTATTTTCAGATACTAGAATATTGAAGATGAATCAGCCTAATTTCTTACCCTAATAAATTAATGCTTTGGACAGATCGATTATAATTGTTTTGAATATATAGCTATCCATTTTCAATCGCCACCTGCAGCAAGAATATATGATCTGTGGAGCTCCCCAGACTAGAGCTCATGATCAATCAGGGTGATTGATCAACTGATTGACAAGCTTCATGTCAATCAAACCCAATTGTATGGTCCCATAATTTGGCATATATTGCAAGGTACGTTGGCAATCAGAGACCCAAATGAATCGATTTTGCGCGCTGTTACTATTCATTGGACGTGATCAAAGATCCTGATCGGTTTCCATCAGAGTATGTATATGGATTGATCGGAGGGAATCAACCAATGCAATTTGTTTTACATGATGTGTATAAGTTACTCGAATTGCACGTGCAGGAGACAATCTAATGGGATGCGCACGTGCACACAGATTATAATTTCTGATGATTCTGTTTTTATTTTTAGTGTTTCGCACGACAAAGAAAGGGATCCGGATTCCGCACTCTCATGATTTAGAACCGGCAAAGATTCTTCTTCTTCTTCTTTTTCTTCTTCTTCTGGCGGGAATCAGAATTCGATGAGTTAATTTATAGCCTCTAGAAATACCGGGATTATATGCATCAGAATGATGAATATAGGCTATAGCTATATTAGCTTCTAGAAATGGGGACTAGCAGTTACTGCATTAATTATTTTCTTACGATTCTATATTAAATACATGTAGGCAGAGATCAACATATTAAGCTTTGCTGCTCAAACTCCCTGCTCTCCCACTAATCTTATCCTACCACAAATCGATTTTCCGCTTAGTTACTGATATCCGTTTAATTACTCTTAGGATGCTGAAGGATGACTCGAAGTAATTAGCTGAGTGGCGTGTGATTAAGGGATGCCGGCATTGACATAATTTGATGATTCCCGAGTGATTATATTGGGATGCATGCATTGACATAATCAGGTGATTGCCGAGTGATTAATATTAATTACTTTCCAAGTTACTCTCAGGATGCCAAGGATGAGAAGTAATTAGGTGATTTCCGAGCGATTAAGGGATGCCTGCATCGACATAATAATTAGGTGATGCTGATCAGTGATGATCAATAATTACTTTCCACGTCACTCTCGAGATGGTAAGGATGAGAATTAATTAGATGATTTCTGAGTGATTAAGGGATGCCATTGACACTATGATTACGTGATTGCTGAGCGATCAAAAGATGTACTCATTGACATAAGTGGGCGATTTCGAACTGCTTAAGGGATGCCATTGATATAATTACGTGATTGCCAAGTGATCAAGGGATGCAATTTACAATATCATTACGTGATTACGGAGTGATTACAAGATGCCATTAATGGCATCATTTGGCCATTGCTGCGTTAACAAAGGATGCCATTGACATGATTAGGTGATTTCCGAGTGAATCAAAGGGGTTCCATTGACATGCAATAATCTACCCGCAATATATTCAAGATATCGATGATTGCATTAGATAACGATTATATGGATCTTCATGTCTTGTTGATTCTGAACTCCGAATCTGTCCATAATTAGTTTGAGCTACTCCCTCATACTAATTGCAGTTGATTAATGCGCATTAAGCTGCGTAACCAAGCACATGCTTTTTCTGTTCCAATCCATCAGAATAGCGTTTAACTTCCTCTTCATCCTAAATCAACAAGCCCGTCAATGATTTTCAAATGGGAACACATTCTATTTTTTATTTGCACACATCAGTGATCAAAGCCTGATCAAGATAGGGTTTTTCCCATCTTGTCTGCTATATTTTAATGTCCAATGATTTAGCGCGTTTTATGAAGGACTAATCAATGTCAGTGATGATGGAATTCATGAAAATATAGCTAGCTCAAGTGTGCTTGTGCGCAAATATTTCTGGGCATGGAAGCTAATCAGGTGCATCAATGAAAAGAATAACTTCTTTTGGCTTGCATATGACAAGCTCCTCAAATGTTTCTGAACTACAGGTTCTTGCATTAATGGATCGTTCCAGTCTTTGATCTCAGAACAATCTAAGAGTCTAGGACTCTCCCTCGTTCACCACAAATGTTGAATTCTTTCATTCATTGTCTCTTGCAAATTTCGGTCCACAGCAACTGTTCGTTTTGCACTATTTTTGCCTTGATTGTAGCTCAGATTTACTGGAATAACTAGAGCAATTATGACCAAGCTGGTACACTTCAAACTGTGTCTCATAGTCGATGTTCGTATGCTGTAGTTTTCTGCTTAAAAAGTTTAGGGTTCTTCCTGTGGAATTTATGCTTGGGACCTTTAATCAGTTTTAGATGTACTTAAAATGTCACAACGATAAAAGCTAGACGGATAAAATGAATTTACTGGACCAGTCTAATCTGGCAGCAGCTCTATTTCTTCATAACTAAGATTGTGGAAGCAAAGAGCAGAATATATCAAGAAGAGCATCAGAAGATAACATGACAGGGATAGCACATCTGCATACATTAAATTATGAAGCAAGTTTTCATGGATAGGTTTTGAAAATGGATCAAGAGTCAATAGATACACAGTACAGACTTGACCGTATATGATACCCTTTATAAGAACTGCAGAAATAAAGGATGAAGCTTTCGAATATGAAGTTGGACATTTTCTTCAGCACATTGTTTACATCTACTCTGCTGTTAACTATGAACCCTTTCTTCTTAATTACCTTGACCATCAAACGGATTATTTGTAGGTCTGCTTTGAATCCTTGTAAAAATAGACATGATCTCACTTTTTACCTATTAATTTCCATCAAGTTGGGCATCTTTGAATGTTGGAATACAATTCCAGCACTGTAGTCTTATGTTTTGAAGCTTTAGAATCTTTTGGAACTGTGACTATAATGGAAAAGCTCATCCATGATGTCGAATACTCTAAGCTAAGCTTGTAGACAATTTTTTTTTAATCTTTTTGCTCTGATTAGACATAAGGGCCATCCATATTGAGGCTCTAATACGATTACCGAGTTAACTATGTAAAGATGTTTGGTAATCACGATGACTACCTTCATTTGACCCTTAATACTCAAACAACTGTATCAAGTGAAATCAAATTTCCTAACTATTCTCTGTATAAATTGTCTTCATTGCCACTGGAATGGGCTAAAATGAAATACGAACATGTCTCAAAGTGAAGCTATTGCTCAATTCAAGTGCGTGAACACTAGCAGAGCATGTAACATTGGATTATATTCACTCAGGATAACCTTGATAGATATGGAAAGTGTATAAAAGAAAGGTGAGCAGTGAAGTAGGGTGAAGGGTTCTTGGATATCTATTCACTAACACGTTCAGAACTTATCCTGCGCTACCACAGTGTCTCCTCATCTTGTACCACATCATATATAAACGGTCATTCATCTCAAACTCTTATTCAGGGATCAATTCACAAACAGGGCATCTTATGCACTTTTGAGTGAGAAATAGCGGTTCTCTCTTAATCTTTGACCATATAAAATGTAAGAATAATTCATCTTAAACCTTCACGGTATTTGTTTTTTAAATTCTTGTTAATATCTATAACTGACTTATAAGTAGGTCAAGTAGTGTTTCAAGGTGGTAAGTTAACTGGTACAGTTCCTCTTTAGTTGGTGGTGCTGATGAACACGTGATATACATTCAGCCAAGTCTATGCATGAAGGAAACGAAGTAAATTGAAGTGCATATTTACACCTCCTTTGTTCTTGAATTTGAGCAAATCAAAAGCTTTTCAGAGGGAAACAAGCTGACAACCTAGAAAAAACGGCTGGAGTCGGCCAAAATCAAAAACTAATGAACGAAGAGCACTCGTTCATTGTGATAAAGAATCCAAACCTGGAGTTGATGAGGAAAAGAAGCTAGTACTTGAGAACCTGTTCTCAACATTCACACGTCTTGATTTGTCCCTACTTCAGTCTCACATGTTGGGTGCCATTTCCTGAATCCAGATATAATGTATGAGAACCGACATTGTCATTAGGGCTACTTTCAACTCACTGTTACACATATGTTCACCAGAGATGGCCATCATCACCTTTGGATTAATTTCATACTTGACCTTGATTCCCTTTCCATATTCCAATGTTCTTCTATCACATGGCATCATGGGGGGGAGGGGCATTGCATGGATGCTAATGCATACGGTAAGACCTGAAGCAGCACTACAAGCTTGGCGTGCTGGAGAAGTGAACCAGCAGAATGCATGCTTAAGTGACCAATGTCCTAAATTTCAAATTTTTCTTACAGAAAATATTCGGCTTGCTAGAATGATCGTTGCCAATATATAGCATTGTAGAGATTTCAAGATGTCCCAAACACAACCTCCACATACTGCCTCAGTCTAGAGATTGCAACAGGATGCTAAGGTACTCAAACAAGATTCCTCGTGTCCGCATAATAACTAAGTTCAACAAGAGATTCCGACACAACAGGATTAACAAGATATTCCAAACTAGACTTGTCCATGTCCAGGGCATAGCCAAGCATATTTACATGAGAGCCATGACACACTATCCGGTCTACTCTCATCTCATCACGAGTTAAAACCTCATACTGAAAATTTGGCATTTTGATTCCTCGTGCCCACGTGAGTTTGTCCGACAAGGATCAAGAGATACTCCGAACAAAATTCATCTGGTTCACAGCATTGCCAATGTACGACACTAGTTCCAACTGGTACAGAAAAAATTTGCATATGCACAATGCCTTCGAACTCTGAAATCATGCACAATGTAGTAGTTTATACAAGGAGTTCAGAAGGCCATAGACTGCCTGCCCTTTCCAGAGTGTGCCATCTTCATTTCCCTTTCTTTGACAAGGACATAGCTCTGATACCTTGCGGATCGGTGATATATCCGAGGGGTTTGTAGAAACCCACGACATTTGGCTCGGCGAACAGGCAGATGTTAGTGATGCCTTTCTGCACGAGATCGAACATGAGCCTCTCCATGAGAGCTTTGCCGAAGCCGAGGCCCTGATAAGAGGGGTCAACCACCACATCCCAGATGATAGCATTGAACACATCGTCTCCGGTAGCTCTGGCGAAGGCCACGAGGCTCTGCGACTTCACCTCTTGGAGCCATAGCAGCGATGGGGTGTTCCGGAGAGCCGCCTCCAGCCTCTGCTTCTCTCTCCGCGGGAACCCCACCTTGACGAACAGCGCGTTGAGCTGATCCAGGTCTATCCCTTCCATGGTGGTGCGGAATTCAAAGCCTCTGGAGGTGAGGGTCTCATCGCTGATGCTGAAGTTGCCGGGCTCCGTTGGCCAGGATGAGGATGAGGACGATGAGGCCACCGATGTAGAGGTTGTGGAAGCGGGAGGGGATGGGGTTAGGGTTAGGGTTAGGGCAAGGGTTCTCGGCTTGGAGATGAAGATGGTTTTGTAGCCGGAGAGGCTGCTTCTGCAGCCTTGCCAGATCGCTGCGAGTGGAGAAGAGGACCCAAATGGTGGGTTGGGAGAGAAGGGCGGAGATGGGCAGATGGGCGATGTCATCTCCCTCTCTCTTTCCCCTGTTTTCCTCCTCCCCTGTTTTCCCCTGTTTTCTTTCCCCTGTTCTGATCATGTCTCATTTGCACACACATATATATGTATGGTATGCATGTGAGTGTTTTGCATAGGCATCATGCTCATGCACTCCCCATGTATGCATGCATGTGTGCATGTGTGTATGCATGTATGCATGCATGCATGTGTGTGTGTGTGTGTGTGTGTGTGTGTTTGCATAGGCTTCATGCTTATGCACTCTTATCCTCCCACAACAGTAGCAGCTTCCACTGGACTTCAGCTATGGCTTGGTCACAGCAGCATTCGGCTCGAGAACCCTCCGTGGTGGGGTCGAAAAGAAGAAGGCCACGGATCTCCCCTGCGCATGATCTACACAAACTAGGTCTGATCTGCATGAGACGCTTGCCAGACTCACAAGCCAAGCTCCTTCTTTGGATAACGAATCGGGTTCCTTCTCCGTTCCATAAGGTTGTTCCTTCTACCAGGGTGTTGTCTGAGTAATACATGAGGAAGATCTGGCGCAGACCGACACTTATCCACTACGAATGCGCAGATTCATGTGCGAGTTCCTCGCGTAGTCGGAAGCACGGATCTGTGGAAATCCTGCTTTATCGAGCGGGCCTGGTCATTAATGGGCCACAAAATTTCTCGTTTCAACAGGTGCTGACAAAGCGTCGAACGCTGTAGTCTTAGCTGGATTCCGAACCGCTCCATTAGTCGAGAGGTCACCCGATCGAGCACCATCGAGCTCGACTTCTTAACATTTTGCTTGTCATCGTCATTTTGTGGACG
>JBBBWG010030809.1:0-11007 GCA_037176905.1 Azolla pinnata | reverse complement strand
AAACAGCCTTCTGTTGTCGAAGAAACAGAGAAACAGCCTTCTGTTGTCGAAGAAACAGCAAAACAGCCTTCTATTGTCCAAAGGGATGTAAAACAACGTTTTGTTGGAGAAACCACCAAAGAAATTTCAGCTGTCGAAGAAACTGTGAAACAGTGTAGCGTTGTTGAAGAATCCACAAAACAGCTTTCTGCTGTTAAAAAGTCCAGAAAAAAGCTTCCTGTTGTTGAAGAATCTATAAAACAGCTTTCTGTTGCAAAAACTACAAAACAAGCCACCACGCAGCTTATTGATGTCGATGAAACTGTTAAAAAGCTCTCTGTTAAGAAAACCACAAAACAACCGTCTTGTGACCTGCCAAATGAACTCAAATTCAAGTGTAAAGTTTGTGGTCTTCGGTTTCCTCTTCTTCCAGACTTGGGTCGGCACCATCAAGCTGAACACAAGCCCCCCCAACCTATCATCTCGAAGAACATTGCTGAAGAGTCTTTATTCATGGAGGTGTCAGAAGATTTGAAGCCATTTATTGGAACGGGAAAAGAAAAGAAAAAGCCTCAAAAACTTAACATACGAAGGGCTCCTCCCAATGGAAAAGTTAATACTGAAGTGCATACAGTCATTGAAGATGAGAGAGCAAGGAGCATCATAGAAAGAGAGGTATTATATTCAGGCAAGATGCTTGAAGGGATTTCAGGTAGCAGAAGTTTGGAAATCAAAACTGCTGTATTGGATAACCATGTATCCCTTGAGACTCTCTCATTTGTAGAAGATAAGTCTTGTCATAAAATGATCCTTTGTGAGGACCTAAGTTTTGGAAAGGAACGCATTCCAATTCCGTGTGTGCTAGATAGTAACATGATGGGGACATGCACATGCTCTATATGTGTTGATAATCCTGATGATCACTTGGAGACACTCACACCATGGCTTCAGTTTTCTTATGTCACCAAGAGGACTTTAAATCCATCTCTGGGCCTTGATAGAGAGGTAAGTAGATTTCTGGGACCTTCTTTTTCTGATTGATTTGACCAAGACTATTCAAGTATTTACCGGTGCAGACTTCATGCTTGGGTTGTTGCTGCCAAGGAGATCAATGTTTGCCCACTAAATGTGAACATGGATACATCTTTGACAATGAAAACTCCAATGTAGAAGGTATACATGGAAAGTCCATGCCGTCAAGGTTCCCTTATGATGACAGAGGATGCTCGAGCGTGGAGGTGGGTTAAGCTGATTCAGTTGTTTTTATAATGCCTTTTTCGTCATGTATTTATGTAATTCGGTATCAATTCATTTTAGTACTTAATTCTTGATTGCAGGAAGGACATCTTCTCCATGAATGCAATTCCCAGTGTAACTGTAGTGAAGATTGCCCAAACCGGGTATTGCAGAAGGGTGTGCAACTGAAATTGGAAGTCTATAAAACTTGGCATAAGGTAGTGTCATTCCTTTACCCTATTCTCAGCTTACTTGCCCCTAGAAACTCACTCTCTTACTTCTCTTTCTATCATTTACTTCTAGGGATGGGCGGTGAGGGCTACACAGCATATTGCACGGGGAACATTCATTTGTGAATACATTGGGGAGGTTGTGGACGCAGATAGCAGAGTAGAGAGGTATATCTTAGCTTTGTTACAGTAGGTACAAAAACCTGTCAAACCTAAGTCAAAAACCTGTTCCTAGTATATTTTAACTGAAAAACTTATCTGGGATTTATTGTGGTACAAACAAGGTACAATGAGGAACGATGCAACTATGTATACGATGTCAATGCCCATTTTGATATTGGTCATACTAGAAGGTCGAACCAAATTTTCATTGATGCAACAAAATTTGGGAATGTAGCTCGATTTATCAATCACAGGTATTTTACTTGGCAAAGTCCCTCATGACAAATGTGTCTTAGTAGTTCTAGTCGATGTTTTGATGCAACAATGTTGTGGAACCTTTTCTCTGTAGTTGCTGCCCAAATTTGGTGGACTATCAAGTGTTGGTAGAGAGCATGGACCGTCAACTTGCACATATTGGTCTATATGCAGCTCATGATGTAAGTAAATATGAAGCAATATCCACATATGTATTGGTTAGTTATGTGGTAGCCATATTTTCACTTTCCGGTCCAAATTAGGTGAGTGGATATACAAACATTGTTTTGTCTCATGGGCCAATATTGACCTAAGAAGAAGTTAATATATCTTTCTTTCTTTCTTTCTTTCTTTCTCTAGATACTAATAGGGATATGTTTTTCCTATTCTTATTTCAAGTGTTTGAGATTGCTTCTGGATACAAATGGGTGGCAAATATCTGTAATATGTTTTTCCTATTCTTTTTGGGATTGCATCTAGGAACAAATGGATGTAAATATTTGTGATGTTTTTTCTGTTCTTACTTCAAGTATTTGCTTCTAGATACAAGTTGGCGAGGAGTTATCATACGACTACTGTCATGAGCTCGCAGCAGGGGAAGGCACCCCGTGCCACTGTGGTGCCAAGGATTGCAGAGGAAGGCTGAATTAAATCTCCTTCAGGCTTATTTTCCTTGACTAGGGTTCCACAGAGCTTCTGTAAGATTATGAGAAAGATGGATCATCATTCATGCATGCTGCTGGAGGCCTGCAGTAGATACCACAGGTGCCCATTTTGTATAAATATTATTCGTTTTCAATAGCCATTTTTGTATTTAAAATCAGTAGTGAGCTCTGGTGTTATGCTGGGCTCTATGCAAGAGATCAAGATCATATGATTCTCAATCTGGATAAAAATATATAATATACATAGTCTGTTCTGTATGTTTGGGTATTCTTTCCATTTCCCCCTCTATATATATGAAATTTCACGCTTCTGGGTTTTTGGGTTTGTCAACGAACTGGAAAATGTGAGGCCATACATCAAGTTTTCAAGCTTTCCTACACTCGTGATTAACAAGCGTCGGTGGATTTCTCCTTCCAATTTCGTTCTCTTCTGATATGATTTTTGTTCAAAATTCTGAATGCAGTGCACCCAGTCATACACTGTAAATTTGATGATTGATTTCCTAAGCTTTTTGTAGATATTGTATACACAAGGATTTACAAGCAATAATAATGTATAAGCAGAGATGCGATGGGCATAGAGGGTACTCCTTGCCAAGATACAGTACTCAAATAACCATCAACCTGATCAATGTGGCTTCATATCAAAGTAAAATACCTTTGCTTTTTTTACCAAGAAAGTTATTCTTCATTGTAATAGACCTCTTTTACTCATAAAAGCTTGTTGAAAATTGGAGTTAGCCATCGTTGAATGTTAGCAATGCGAGTACTTCAGAGTTATCGGCGTGAAAGCTTTTGTTCATTGAAATTGGAAAGGGTGTTGCATCTCATCTTCCAAAAACCTTTTGTTCATAAAACTATTTATTGAGGCATCCGGTGAAGTAAGTATAATTGCATCCTATCTTCCAAACATGAACATGTGATTCAGGTTTTGTCCTTGAGATAGCTTTTTTGCGGACATGAGAGATGCGTTTGAGCCATAAAGCATTGATTTTATGAACGCTTTCTTTCTAAGGTGATGATCACAATGAGTAGCTATGCAACTACAAGAATAAGAGCTTTCCAGACAGTTTTAAACTCTTTTCAAAGTGCTCCATACTTCAATAATCCTGTAAAAACATATATATTCAGATGTTCAAGATGTTAAACCGATATTTTTCGAGGTCCCAGCTCGAGCTTATTGTCTTTTATCATTTGGATGTGTTCTCAAACCCATTGGAAGCTCTCCTTCCAAGCTTCAAATGGCAAGAGAATCAAATTCACTTCTTTTTATTCATGATTTGATGGGAACTTCAAGGCCAATGTATTCGAAGCTTTCCACAATTACATGTGCGCTACTGTTTGTTGTGGATTACAGTTTTTGGCTAATATTTGTTGTAAAGTTAGAGCCCCACTCTGGGCTTTTATGCATCTTTTGAAAGCTTCCTTCCACAGAGAAACATCGCGTCCATTGATCGAGTGCATTTTCCGTTGAAGAGAATTCGATGCTGTGTCTTCTGTTACAAACTTTGACAATAATCAGCTCTTGCTTAGTAATTGATGCAGATGAAGTTGAGAAGAGCCTCTTGATCAGGTTCAGGCAAAAGGCAGCCATAGCACATTTTCTCGAAGCATTTTTTTGGGGCTAGTATTAGAGGAAACAGCCAAACGGTTTGTTGTACATAGCAGTGCAATAGATTCCCTTCTGGAAACTACAAAAAGAGGTTAAAAATATGCTTGAAACGCGCGGCGAAACGTGTTTCTATGTTGATTGCGTTTATGGTGAGGAGGAGTATGAGCACCTTGAGCCATGATGTGAGAGAGAAAGAGAGAGAGAGAGCACGACACAGCCATTTGCACGAGCAGATCTCCTCTAGAAGATTCCAGTCGGCTCTGCGAGTTGTGCCAGGTAAGCGCCCGATCCATTCCTTGTTTACGAGAATCGAAGCGGTTATCATACGCATACCGACTGCGCTTTGCTCCCATAACTCGCCATCACGCAGGAATAACAGGCTTTTTTCTGGAGCTCTCGGGCAGAAAATCGTCTCGTTCCAATTACATTGATCTCCTTCGATTTTCAATATTTCTCATCTTAGTCAGGAGTGTCGGATACTCTTACGACAAGATTGTATCGGAACTCCAGTGACCGCATTCGTCGCGATAGTGTCCAACGTACGCTTCTGTACAGAGCTCAAGCGGAGAGCATTGCTGATCGGGCTTGCAGGTGGATCAACACTCTTTCGTCTCCTCTGTACAGTAGTACTTCTTCGGATGATGACTTCCATATCCGAAACCGGATCCATCTGTGTGATCGAGTTATCTCCTCGTGCATCGTTGGCCAAGGCTGTGGACATGCCAGTGTGGAAAGGATCATCGGCCACGGGATTCGAAGGTACAACGTCCGTGCGCAAAGAGGGCAGGGGCCGAAAGAAAAAATAAATAAAAAAGGAACCAACTTCCCAATCCTTCCAGAGGCATCTTTCTGTCCCCAGGGAGGACGGAAACTCTGGGCAAAGATCTGGCACCGCAGAGAGTCTCCGGTAGGGTCACACGGAGGGAACGAATCTGCTGCTGCTGTTGTGTCGGCCGATCGATGCACTCAACGGCTGATGATGCCAGCAAAACCAACTCTGCCAAGATTCCATCGCCGCTGATTCCTGCAGATCTCCGACGCTGGAATGCACCAATGGTCAATGGTCGCATCGTAGAGGAGGGCAAAAATCAGGGAATGGGTTTTGTCGAAGACCAGAATAAATAAGTCTATTGGGTTCTCTGCCTCCCCGACTCTTTCGAAAAATCCTGTTGCAAACCTCCGGCAGAGAAAATTTGGGACGGAGCAGATGAGATGCCGGTTTGTAAGATCAGGACGATTGTTATCGGATCTAACATGCCGGAATACTTTGGATCTTCCCTGTAGCGAGAGGATGCCCGATGCCTTCCTAGAGAGTGGATGTGCATAATGCTGGGTTCTTTGAGAGTCTAGAGAGCGGATGTGGATGCGGGTTCCTAGAGAGTGGATGTGCATAATGCTGGGTTCTTTGAGATTCTAGAGAGCGGATGTGCATGATGCTGGGTTCCTCGAGAGTGGATGTGCATAATGTTGGGTTCTTTGAGAGCCTAGAGAGCGGATGTGGATGCGGTTCCAAGAGAGTGGATGTGCATAATGCTGGGTTCTTTGAGAGTCTAGAGAGCGGATGTGGATGCAGGTTCCACGAGAGTGGATGTGCATAATGCTGGGTTCTTTGAGATTCTAGAGAGCGGATGTGCATAGTGCTGGGTTCTTTGAGAACCTAGAGAGCGGATGTGGATGCGGGTTCCTAGAGAGTGGATGTGCATGATGCTAGGTTCTTTAAGAGTCTAGAGTGCGGATGTGGATGCGGGTTCCTAGAGAGTGGATGTGCATAATGTTGGGTTCTTTGAGAGTCTAGAGAGCGGATGTGTATAACGCTGGGTTCTTTGAGAGTCTAGAGAGCGGATGTGGTGCCTGCCAGGCCTCGCCTAGAGAGAGGATGAAGATGGGGCTATCCGGAACCGGAGACTCTAGAGGGAGGATGTGCTGCATGCATGGCCGAGCCCTAGAGAGAAGATGAAGATGGGGCTATGGAACCTGAGATTCTAGAGAGCGGATGTGGATGTATGCGTGGCCTAGGCCTAGAGAGAGGACGAGGATGGGGCTATGGGATTTTTAGAGAGAGGATGAGGATGGGGCATGGCAACCTGAGATTCTAGAGAGCGGATGTGGATGCATGCGTGGCCTCGCCCCCAGCAAGAGAGAGCATTCTAGAGAGTGGATGTAGGGAGAGCCTCTAGAGAGAGGATGGTGGATGGCTAACGAAGCGTTTCTTAAGGGCCGTGTGTGAACGTACCCTAAACAAAGTCTTCTTCTTCTTCGTCTTCTTCTTCTTCTTCCCTCCCGAGCTCCACTGTGTTCTTCTTCGACATTTTCTGCTCCTCGATCGGACCTCGTCTTCGCCTCCTTCTGCCTCTTCTCGTTCCTTTCTCCCTTCACCCCCCCAATCCCCTTGTCGATCTCTACCTCGCGCTTGCTTCTTCTTCCCTCTTCGCTTCTTTCTGCCATGGCCGAGCAGCTCACCAGCGACCAGATTGCTGAGTTCAAGGAAGCCTTCAGCCTGTTCGACAAGGATGGAGATGGTAAGCTACCGCGCTGTCCCTCCTGCCGTTTCCTCTACTGCTCTGAACGCAGATCTATGCTCGTTTCGTCTGTCTTACCAGAAAACGTCGCTTATTAACTAGACCCTTCCTTCGCGTAGTTCCGTATCCTACGCACGAAAACAGGGAAAGAATGTCACTATTTCGTTCAGCTTTGCTAGATACTTGCTAGGGTCTTGCGTGCCCTCCTTCCTCGTGACGAGAATGCGAGTAAAGTTGCACCTTTTTTGTTAAGTTTATGTTTTTGTCCGTCTTGGAGAGTATATGCATTGAATCTTTAATCCAGTGCTCGTGTAAGGAATCTAGAATTGTGCACTTAGTTTTGTTTGGTGCACATTCATTTTCTTGTAAAAATTGTATGCGTAAACTTTCTTGTGTTGCCGAAACTTGGAACCCTGTTGCAGATGTTCGTGGCCTTTCAAAACCTAGATTCTTCTTCGGGTGACGATGCTCTATAGTGGTTAATCTGTTTGTGTATTATTTGTATTAATCTTCTTCAAGGCAGAAGATTGAACGGAATCTTTCGATTCTCTTCCGACTCTGAACCTTATCAGGCCTTCAAACTGTTAAACTGCTAATTACCCTAAACTAAACTCTGGATCTAGATTCCGAAATATTTCATCTTTATACGTTAAATGTCCAGAGAAGAACATCCCTTCTCCTGTGCATTTCTACATTTTGAAATATTCAACCTTTTCAAAAAAAGTATCTCTTTCCTGAGAACTAAGATCGTGTCAAATTTGTGACCTTTCTAAGCACCAGATGTTGTAGATCTTCATGTTATGTATGGTGAAAACCGGTCTGTGGCATTGGTTTCTATAATCTCCTTCCGAAATATCATAATCTTATCTTACAAGTCGTGCATATGCATGCACATGAATAGATAGATCGTAGTATACAGTAAATCAGTAAGAATGATGAATGCTACAAATTTCTTCTTTTGATGTTAATTCGTATTGTAGGAAATATTACCACAAAGGAACTTGGTACAGTAATGAGATCCCTTGGACAAAATCCTACTGAAGCTGAGCTGCAAGAGATGATCAACGAAGTGGATGCAGATGGTAACGGAACCATTGATTTCCCAGAGTTTCTCAACCTTATGGCTCGCAAGATGAAGGCATCTCTCTACCTCTCTCTTTCTTTTATTGATGCTTAATGCATAGCCTTTTGAACGTATATCGTTATTATCATATTAATTTGTTAACGTTATTTAATGTGTGTGTGTGTGTGTGTCTCTTTCAGTATCTCTCATGTATACAAGATACATTTTCAATGGTTTATTTGTAATACGTTACTGTATTGCTGTATCATAAAGATTCTTGCTTTTTCTTGCGAGCATACAAAAATCTCTTCCTCTGAGAGAATTCTTTATTCTTGCTTTCGTTATGTATTGCAAAACTTTTGCTTTGTGTGTTGAGCTTCATTCTTTTGAGTCGTAATTAAGTCGTAAAACTTTCTTGTCTTATTTATTTTATTAATCAATCTTGAGTTATAACGCATCTACCACAAATGCACGTTTTCTTGTTACACCTTTCCTCTTTTCCATCTCCGTCTCTACTTGTCAGCCAATTGTTGATATAGGCATTTTGATGCAGGATACTGACTCTGAAGAAGAGCTGAAGGAAGCATTCAAAGTCTTTGATAAGGATCAGAATGGTTTTATTTCTGCTGCTGAGGTATGAAAAACAAATGTCAGGAATCTAACAACCTATGTATATGCATTATGTCTAGCTACATTTAAATTTCGTTCACGTATGTGTTTCATTCATGTGGGAACTTTGTAAATGTTTTGGATGTGCTTGTCATTTATCTGTATGTCTATGTGAAGAATGTACATGTGTAATTTGTGTATCTGTAGATCGGATGAATTTGGGCCAGCTTCCTTAACATCAATATCACTCATCTAGTAATATAAAGCAAGCATTGCCATAAGAAATGAGTATGGGCAGTTATGCAAGTTGTGTAGGTGTGTTATCTGTATCTATAAGTAGGTTACGTAAGCTTATGTTATGTGTAGATAGGTTGCACATGTGTTGCTAGGAACTGTAGGTGTACAATATGTTATGTTTTCCCATCCCTATATATGTGCAGGATAAGCATGCTCTGACGTTTATGAGTTGTTGGATGAATGTGTCAATGATGAATTATCTGTTGGATCAATATTTCTCATGTAGCAAGCGTACTTGTACATCTGTATGTCTTGGTTTTTTTACTATTATGTATGTTTGTGGTAAATTTATCCATATATGGATGTGTTCGTTGTATAGCTATGTGAAGAAGGCATCATTACAAAATATAGAATTTCGTGTCAATGTGCATAGGAAGAATATGTATGGTAATGCTGATTCATATCTGATGTTTACTCATGAATATGTATGGAATGTATATATTTGTATGACACATAGGTTTGTAGGTTGAATATATGTACATCTATTTATACTTACGTGTGTAAGCTGTATATACATGTAGACAGATGTATGGTCTAAATGTGTGAGACGTGTGTGATCTTAATACTTTGTACGGAAGTAAGTATTTTGTCCGCTTGCAGCTTCGCCATGTGATGACAAATCTTGGGGAGAAATTAACCGATGAGGAGGTTGATGAAATGATCCGTGAGGCAGATGTAGATGGCGATGGTCAAGTGAATTATGAAGAGTTTGTGAGGATGATGCTCTCTAAGTGACATTCTTCAAATGTTGAGTCCCATGTATTGTCATTGTTTTTTTCCTTCTCTTTTCTTCTCTCTATATTGAAGCTGCATGGTAGAGTAAGGACGTTTTTAGGGTTTGGGATCCTCATTCGTGTGTAAGAAATCTAAGGTTGCTGATGACACAGCAGTATTATTTTTTTGGCTTTTTTCGGGAATGTTCTATAGTGAATGCACATTTTAATCATCATCAGGTGCAGGGTAAGCAACTTTTGTTTGTTTCCTTTCATCTCTTTTAATTAACCCCCCCAATTCATGTTATGCTTTGAATCTCTTGAGTACCCACAGAAATACCAGATTGCCTTTTAACCTAGACCTGGTGCAAACAAGAATTAAAGAAAAAGGGTATTTAAAATGGGCCATGTAGTTTCCTTGATTAACAAATAATTATTGTATGCATGCAAATACAAGCTTAACTGGCATGGTGGCCCAGCAAGTAAAAGCAACAACTGTGATGTTAAATTGTTTTTCCTTCATGATGATATGATTCATTCGATAGCTTGCATGGTATTGGATTGGAAATACAGCATGTGACAGATAGGATCCATAAGCACATCAAAGAGAAATTTATTACTCACATGGTGTTTACGGTTTGTTAGATTTGTTGTTAAGTTTGATTTCCATCTCTGCATCTGTGCAAGGCTTACATGTGCCTTTTGAAATGCCTTTGCAGGCTCGCATGCATTCTATTTGCCAAGGCTTGGATTGTGGAAACAAAACAATATAGTGTTTTTTTTTGAAGGGTTTTTGTAAGATGTTCCAGAAGACCCTAACTCCTCTCTTTTATGTGCTGGATTATATGCATTCAATCAAAATTGTCCGGATTTCAAGGGTTGTGATTCTGCAAGAAGGAAAAGAAACCTTTCCGGATATGTACTTTCACTTTCCGAACATGAAACTTTTGCAAATTTGAATGCGTCAATGGGTAAAGTCTCTTACATTTTAGGGCATATTTGGGTGAATCCATTTTGTGCAGAAAGCAACACAACACGCTCACGAAATGTGGACCGATCCGTATGTTGAACATATATATGTCTTCATGGTTAATTGAATTGTCTCAGGCCAAGATGCTTGTGTTAGTAGAGAACGACAAATTCTTCACGACGAAATTCTGTAATGGAGAATATACTGACTAATGATAACTGTCTAGAGATACGTTCTGTCAGGGCTGATAACACACATAAGCAATAACACGGTCAACTTGAAAACTTGGTTCTATTTAAATATGTTAGCTTCTATTACGAATTCGAGTGATAGATCAACATCTATTACGCTTTTGTTTGTTAATTCACATCCTGCCGTTGAACCTTGGCCTGAAAGTAAATTGCATTGTTTTCGTTCGAATTCGAGCTTGAAGGCAGGTTTGAGGACATTGTCATGTTAGACCAAACCGACAGGCTTTGCATGGTCATAAATAAGCATGCCTCGCAACAGCTTTCACAGAAGGAGAAAGACACGGCAGATGAGAACGAATGAGAAAGTTCCAAGGATCGTTATGAAGTGCTAGTTAAGAATAGCGGTGGCTATTCAATGTGCAACAGTGCACACGTGGTGGGCAGATCGTGAAGGATTGAAGAGAGAAAGGGGAGAAGGAGACGCACCTGTAGAGCAGCCAAAACAC
>JBBBWG010030798.1:0-47454 GCA_037176905.1 Azolla pinnata | reverse complement strand
AACATGTATTTCTGGCATTTAGCTGTTCTCGATCTTATAGTGAAGAATGTTTTAACTATGATGCCATTTTGATATTGGTCAATGCCTACAAAATTGGCAAGTGCCATCAATTTTGCAATGTAATCAAGAATCTAGTAATCAATTTCATTATTTTTTCTTTGATTGTTTTTGAGAACTTTTGAAAATTGGGAATTTGAACAGATCTTCTGCCTTTTCCCTTTTGACGCCGTTTTCAAGAATACCATTTATTTGTTGGTGTATGTAGAATAGACAGTGCCTTCGCAGCACAGCATTCAATTGGTTTCATTGTTCACGTTGTGGCTTCGTTGTTCATGCTCTGTGCTGTTGACTGTCTTTGCTTCAGTGATATCATCAATTAGCATGGATGTATTTTTCCCCTTGGAACTTTGAAATTCTTGATGACAGATTTTGATTTTCTTTGGAATTTGATGACACATTCACACATATCCTATAATTTTGAGAGTTTAATGTCAAGATGGAAAAACTTCAACCTTTGATTGATTTGATGATACATATTTTTCTTTTCATCCTTGTCTTCGAGTCCATGCCATCTTCCATGCCTGCCCTTGAGTCAATTTCTTCTTTCATGCTGTCATTTCAGTATTGTCTATTGTGCAGAGTTTCAGTTTGATCTGTTTTTCCTTCCATCTTTGATTCAATACCGTCTCTTTCACCTTCCTTGTTTCCATGCTGACTTTCATGGTTTGTTTGATTTATTCAAGCTAACTTTGGTTTGATTACATACCCTTCCATCTTGAATGCAATAACCTCTCCTTTGCCGTCTTTGATTTCATTTAGTCCTTCATGGTATGTTCAATCTATTCAACGCAATCTTTGATTTGATTATGCCCTATTGGGTTCCTGATGGAATTGATTGTGTGGGCATGGTAGCTTCTCAAGCATTAGCGAGTCCCAACGAGGCATCAACTGATGATGCTTTAGCGCTAACAGAGGAGAATGTGGAAGCTGTTCTTGATGAGGTTCGGCCTTATTTGATGTCTGATGGAGGTGATGTAGAATTGTGTGAGATTGATGGTCTTATCGTCAAGTTAAGGCTTAAGGGAGCTTGTGGATCTTGCCCTAGCTCTATGATGACGATGAAAATGGGCATTGAGCGCAAATTGATGGAGAAGATTCCGGAAATCATTGGTGTAGAGCAAGTCATGGATCAAGAGACAGGCCTTGAATTAAACGAAGAGAACATCGAGAAGGTGAGCTAGATTTTTGTTGTAAAACATTTGAAACTCAGTCTACTTCTACAATTGTTCTATTCTTGTCTCACTACTCTAAAACCTCCACAAATGGACTTCAAAATTCCTGCTTGTTCTATTACTCTTGCTCAGTTTGACATCTTCACACCTTTATTACGAGATCCTCCCCAAAATCCCTTATCTGGACTTGCACGTCCAATGTTTGTGGTGCTGTGCCTTGAAGAGACCCATTAGGTTATGTTAGCCATCTTAGCCAAATTTAAAAACTCAATCATAAGTACTTGTCATCAACTCTCTCACTCGCTTAACTAACTATTATATTCTATAATTTACATAAGTAACTTGCTATATACTATAATTTCTGCTGTATCATCACTCCTCTTTAGAGTCCTGGATGCTTATTATTAGGCAAAAAATAGCGACAAAAAGGAAATTTTGCTTTCAAGATTATGACATTAGGATTAAAATTTGGAGTGACATGGTGCGAGAGATGCGAAATAAAATGTTGTGGAAGTGGGCAGGAAGCTTAGTTATGGTTGAGTGCATTGCTAGAAAAATCACTCAGATATTAGACAAAAGAGGCATTGGAAATAGTTCTTCTCATTGTGAGAGAGACTCTGGCAATGCAATATTTCATACTATCTGCGTGTTGCACAAAGAGTTGAGAGTTTAGGGTTTAGGGTTTGAGAATTATATTCTAGTTCTGTTTTGTTTTTGCAATGCCATGGAGGTTTTTATTTCATTGTTGGTCTATCACTAGGTTCTTTCGGAAATCAGACCGTATTTAAGTGGAACCGGTGGAGGGGAGCTTGATCTGGAGAAGATTGATGGTCCGGTTGTGAAGATACGGATAAGCGGACCTGCAGCCCAGGTGATGACAGTGCGAGTAGCTGTCACACAGAAACTGCGAGAAAAGATCCCAATGATAGCAGCCGTGCAGTTATTGTAGCGTCATGAATTTAATACTTTTCCCCCTGTTAAATCAAAATAATATTGTTTTGTACATAAAAGTATTTGCACACAGGCTGAGTCTTTTGCAATGTTGTAACTCTAGCTTGTTTATTGATATAAATGGAGAGAAAAACAGAAATGCAAAACAGGATTGAGCTGTTCCATCATGTACATACATCCATCCATCCATCGATCTATCTATCTATCTATTTACCCACGTACATATATGTATATGTAATATGTATGTTTATCTCTATGTGTATATAATATACACATACACATACATGTATTCCAACAACTGAGTTTTCTCTGTTTCTGAGAAAATCTTTTAGTTTCATGATGTTAGGTCTCAATTAAGTTGGAAGCATTTTTGAACGTAAGCTTACATGCAATGAAAAAAGTTTTTATTTGTATGTGTCGGTTTTGTTTAATGACTGACAAGAGTACAGATAGTGCTGTGCCCCAAAAGCCAATCCTTCCAAACTTTGAACTTTATTAGTAGTATCGAAAAATCTGGAGAGGCTCATAAATTGTCGAGAAGACGTAGGAGGGTTCTAGATGGGGAGTTTTATACTCTAATGCATACCACTGTAATTGTGTTCTTCCTCTCAACATGTTTATGTATAAGAGATGATTGGTTGCAAAGTGAATGCAGTTTCAAAAAAAGCTATCATGCCGATCATGATCTGTGTGTACAATACATAGCATTTTGACCTTGACACAAGGAGGATGTCTATCACTATTTAATCATTATTTGATGCAACCTGGAGCAAGATGTCTATATTCTCAAACAATATGACAAGCTTTCAAACACGAGTTGCAACAATAGATTTGAATCACTCACTGCAGATTACAGCATCTCAGAAACATAAATCAAGTATGATTTGCAAGCACATAGTACTTGAAGCAGCTCTCTATGAATCTAATAGAAAAGAACGATAAAAAAAAAACACATCCTCGAATGTTGCAAGTTCCAAATACGAGGGAGATAAGAGAATAATTTATTTGATTGATGTCCCAAAACTCCAAATACTTTCTCTTGTTAAACAATGAATTAGAGTTTCTCGTCGTTCCTTTTCCCGGAACAAAAGCTGTAGCCAAGGTTTAATTTCTTTTGCGCTATGATGTGTGATGGACTAAAACATCCTTATTTTTTATTTCAATTGGGGGGGATTTGAGATCATCGAATCTCGCCTTCATATCTCGCGCCCTCATATGCTCATGTAGGACTGATTTCTAGTTGAAAATGTGTTATAAACTCTGCAAAAAGAAGAGGGAAAAAAAGAGGTTCTCACAAGCGAATTACTTGACTTCGCTCGAAGGGATTCCGAGCTTATGACCGAGGCGTTCAGCCCCTTCTCTCCACCCATCGACTACTTTGGAGGTTCCATCTCGAACGTGTGAAGTAACACCAGCCACTGCCACAGGAACTTTCGCCTTAAACTCTTCCACAGTTTTCGGGACATTGGTCCTCACATCTTCCACCACTTGTGTTATGATGCTAGTGCCATGGATCCTCGCTTCATGAACCCTATCCTGAGCTCCTCTGGCAAGCTCAGCAAGCCTATGCTGGACAGTTTGGAGTAGAAGATACACTAACTGTAACCACCTTAACACCATTGCTGCCAGCGCTTCAGCTATATGTTTGCTTTTTGCAACTAGCCCATCTATCGACAACTGAGGCAGCTTCACTTCTGTGGCTTGTAAATCTGCTCCTTTGTCGACTTTCTTTACGCCTTCGATCTCGACGCTCTTTGCTGATCTTTCCTCCTCCGAGACCTTCCCATTTTCTGCTCCTAGGGGTTCTCTCACCTCACGGGAGCGCTCACTAGCACGGCCTTCCAATGCTTCGCTATCTGACTTTTTCCTCATTTCTTCCAAAATCTTCAGTTGTGACTGAGCCTTTCTTGCTTCATCTTCTGCCCAAACCCTTCAAAATAATCAAGGAAGCGAAAAAAAAGGAGGAGAAAATTTAGCGAACCTCTGTTCCACATTCATGAGATCATGAAAAAGGTGTACAAATAATCACAATTTCCACAAAAGATATTCTTCCAACATCAATTCTCTTAAGAGCGTATCACACAGCATATGTAAAAATAGCATCATGACAATGTCTTGTTAAGTAAAGGATTTCTTGGATAAGTAGGTACTTTCCTGTTGCACATTAAAATAAAGATCAATGTAGAAGTTGATACTTTGATCTTGTGCTCAGTACTTCAAAAATCTCAAATTTAGAAACAAAATGTAGATGAGAAACATGCGAAACCAATTGAAGAAATCAACTAGTTGAAAACAAACAGCTCATCTTCACCCGAATTAGTCCCAGCATTCAATTCATTTGGAATCAGAAACAGCAAGCAAGGCGTGTGGTCAGCATAAAGAAGACCCACATAATTTGACAAATGAACCGCCATAAAGAAAGGATATCAGAATTTCCACAAAACTTTCAAGTTCAAAGAGGCTAACCAAGAGCCATAAAGAGTCGCAGAGTCATAACTTTTACCTGGCCAAAGTGAGGGCACTTTTTTCAACCTCAACTGCTGATCGAAGCTCGCTAATGACCGCCTTTTCACTCTCAGCTTGAGTCAACAGTTTCTTTGCTTTCTCCCTCTCAAATCCAGCCTCCGATTTCTCAATGGACAAAGCTAAAGCTTGACTGTCTACTTCCCTCCTCAAGCTTGAAACAAACTCTTTTTCAGCATCTAACAATGCTCGCTCCTTGAGCAGGGCATATTTCTCCTCGTCCCTTTCCAGTTTCAATTGTTCTAGTTCAGCCTTCATCATTTCTACCAGTTTGGTAGCTGCCTGATGCTTCTCTGTTTCAGCCTGTAGAAGTCCCTCGAATTCAGCAGCCATTTCCTGCTGAGCTCTTTTTTCTAAGGCTAGCTCAGCTACAACTGCAGCTTCAGCTATTGAGTCAGCTTCTATCCTAGCCAACTCCTCTGATAACACATCCCAAGCTTCTCCAGTTGAAAGTGCAATTGCTGCCTGGCTTTTTGTAACAGGTTTTTCAGGCTGAAACCTCCTTGTATAGCCTAATAATACCAAATTTAAGCCCTCTGACAACACTTGGAGAAATATCTTAACAAAAAGGAAACACGTACCAAAAGCTAATGCTACAATGCTCCGTTCTCCTCTACTCGCATCCTCCAACAAAGCCGGGATAGCGTCTTGGTGTATTTTGTCGATATCAATAAAACCACATGCTTCTCGAAGTTTCTGGAAATGTGGGCATAGTCATGGTGAGATTCATAATTACTGACAATAAATGCAAGCAACATTATTTTTTGAAAACAAATTGAGAGAATCTTGATTTTGTGTATAAAAATGTAGTCCAACCTAACTGTATTTGACAATATTCTGTGTTCAAGTATTTAAAAGGCAGACTTATCATGTGATTCTGTTAATATTAGAAGAAATAACAATGCAGGACACTTTTAATCTTAGTAAACATTTTACAGGCAGAATAGTCTGAAAGATCAAATTCCATGTAAACTACCTCCTTTCCTTTTGTAGCAGAAATTGGAGAAGAGAAGACAGGCTTCCATTCTGACGCCACCTTCCATGTGAGTAAATCTTGACGTGTAAGGGGACTGAATGAGCAAAAAGTAAATAATCCTCAGTCATCAATAACATGTCTCCATTTAGAATCTTATAGCCAGATCACCTGTCTGGTGAAAAGGTTGAATCAATCTGATCAAGACTTCCAGCTTGAAGAGAGTCATCTTGTAATAACCTGCTAGAAATCAATCCTGCTTCAGCTAAACCTGTAAGACAACAGCAAAATTAATCAAAATAAATAATTTGAGGAATAATTTTGGAAGTTGAACAATACACCTAAATTACCTTGAATGAAAGGAAAATCAGGATCGTCTGGCTTCACATCGTCATATGCAAGTTTGGTAACATTTTCAATATACATAGCAGGAAATACTTTATGGGACGGGCTTCTGCATGCCATAATACCCAGCCAACATGCCAGTTATATGTAAGTTCGATATATTATGTGAAATAAGTTGATAAAAACACATTCTACAGTTAAGAGTGCAGAAATGTGTGCACTGTCATTATTTCATGGATTTGGCTGAAATTCAAGCAATTACCAGCAATAAATAAAGAAAGTACGGGCATGATATTAAATCTGGAGCTACAGGTTTCAAAATGTTTTTACTTGAATCACCTATAAACAAAACCATTATATAGTTGCCAATAAATGGAAAAAAATTATTGGGACAAATATTTGCCTGCTTTTGATTCAACTATCTACATGAATTAAGCTACTCCAGATCTTCTGATGTGACCCACCAGAAAGCATAATGTTCATTACATCTACAACAATCTACATGAATGTAAATATCTCACTTTGTGTCTCATCCGTGTATATCAATAATTTTAGTCCTTGGCTGGGTGCATTTCAATAGTAAATTCAACTGAACATGCCAAAGTTTCTGAAGAGAGTAAATTCAAATGTAGCATGTCAAGATTTCAGTAGATACTAGATTGAAATGTTCCGTGCGAAAATTTTTGTAGATACTTGATTCAAATGCAGCATTCGGAAACTGCAATTATACCAGATATTCAATTCCATTATATATTCAAAATGTTCAAAACTTTGCCAATCACAAAATGACTCTTGTCATTATGTTCACTTACAAACAAGGTATTGTGTCAGCTTGTTAACGCACCTTGATAGCGCGCCACTTGCTCCAATTAGCCAACGTGCATAGTCTCGCCTTTTACAAATGCTACTAAGATCAATATCTGGTTCCATAACCTATGATGAAATTGCAATAATTCTCAGTTTAAATACTACAGTTCATCGAAAACTGTCCACTTGGATCAAACAGGCATCTCAACCTTACTTTCAGTCCTTGGAGTGCCGTCACTACTTGCTCTTGCATATGGTCAACAGAAGCACCAACTATTACCCGGCCAGTTTTGGGTAACTGGCTTGATGGCGTGCGAGGAGCTGTTATTCCAGCAGACAAGTACACGTGCTCAGATTGCACAGAAGGGCGGGTGGCTTCAGCTTCATAGATATCATCATCTTTTTGGCCCAAAACAACTTCAAGGCTTTGCTCACTTTTGCCACTGTCATCATCAATCAATAATACATCAGCGGCACTCAAAACTGACAAAGTTTCTTGGTGTTCTCTGACAAGCACCTCATGCTGAGAATTATCTTCCGTCAACACAGTGTATGGAACAGATGAATCTTCTATAGCATGATTAGACAAGCTTTCTTGGTACACTTCCGATACAGCAAGAATTTCCTTTAGCGAATCATCCTCAGTGTGCACACCGAGAGGAGCAGATACACTTTCTTCAGCAGTAGCAGGCAGGCTCTCTTGATGTTCTGTTATGCTAAGGGTTTCCTTTAGAGAATCGTCTGTAATCAGCACAATGGATGGAGGAGATGAATCTTCTTTAGTATTTTCAAAAATCTCTGAAACGAATGGAGTTGCATTTCTTTCTGCAATGTCCTCAACAATTACAACAGCTACGGCTATGTCTGATGTATCAATAGCATTATCATTTGTATCTGTTCTTTCCACTACAATATCCTCAGACAACAATGGGGTATCAGATTCAACTACCTGTTGCGGCTCGTCATTCTCTGCCAAATTCCCAGTAGATGCAAGGCTATCGATCTGCTCAATATTTTCCCCAACGCTTTTTTCTTGAACATGAGTGTCAGGCACAATATCATCTGCATCGGTGTCAGGTACAGTATCGTTCACATGAGTCTCTGTTTGTTCTTTGAAAGATTCATCCTCCTCATTTGATGAGTATTGTATGATCGCACCATCTGTATCTGCAGTACTCTTCGCATTTACATCCTCTAAGCTTTTGGAAGTAGACATTGCCTCAACTGTAGGAGGTGTAGCTGCAAATTCTCTTGGTGTATCTGCAGATCCATCAGAGAATTAAGAAGAAAAATAAGAAATTCCTCACAAAACAAACTGGATAGAAATGAATATAAGGCACGGTACACAATAAAAATTACAGAAGGGGTCTAGATAGTGATAAAAAAACCTAATAAATAATCATAAATCTACACAGATAAATATCAAACTGGAACCTTGTCATGATTCCTGATTCACAGTCGAAACTGCTATCTATACAAAGTGTGTGCACTAACTTCAACAGCATGTAGAAACCCAAGTGTAATAAGTCTATAACCATATTCATCTACGGAAAAATATCGCCATTACTGCAATCAGTAACCATACAGATTTACTCATAAATACAAAGGATGAAACACCTGCAAAATCCAATATTAGCAAAGTTCGACAGGAAAGGAGTCATTGGCAACATCGTAGTTTCCTGCTAAATTTTCTTCTTCACCTACTTCTGTTAGTCCAATTGCTATTTTTACATAGAATATAGTATTCTACATATTTTTCTGTTAACTACATTTACATAAACAACTTTGGGTGCAACATCAAAGGCATTCAAAAAACCCAGAAAAAAACAAAGTTCTTATTTATTTAGAGGCTCTTTCTTTCTCAATATGGCTAGAAGAGTCAAAATCTGCTTGTCCAACTATTAGTCAAATTTCTCAAATTTCCAGTCAATTCTATATTCTGTCCAGCTAGTACACACTCATATCCATATTTCTATAGAAAATGTTTGCAATACACAGAACTTAGGTGATATGAGCATAGATAACATCCTCATTGTGATCTTGTACTCACTACATTACTGCATGTGGTTGCATCATCGACTGTGGCATAAGGGAAGGCAATTGCACTGGCAAAACATAATGGCCTGACAAACTGTGTGACTTCTCATGGGATGCAAAAGGATCCAAATCAAGCATGTGCATTGTACACTACATTGTTAAAGCGATGAACTACACAACTACACATTATAGAAAGAAATAAGTAAGAATGGGATATCGACTTCTATAGGATGCCGAAATCAGCTTAAGCAACATATCATAATTACAAATTTGGTTGACTTCATGCCACCCATATTAAATAAAAATAATAGCTATAGGTTTCCTAAAGCTTCATTTTCATCATCTTAATGTGTAGTAAAGAGGAATGAAAGTGAAACTTGAGCAAATGCAAAAATGAACTCAGAAAATGAATGGCATTTCATTGGTCCTACACATGGTAGCCGACCAAAGTACTCTGAATTAATAATTTTTTTATTGTTCCATTAGTAGAGAGGACCACCCAGGTTCAGAAGGTATCAAAATTATAAACAGACTATAGAACTCTTCATGATGTTGCGAAAGAGGAAAATGTGTATGTTATTTAGTCTTCCGTTCACCTCACAACATGCTTCAACAGTTTTAAGTTTTAAGAATAGACTTGAAATTCCATGAAAATAAGATAAATTACAGATATAATGGATTACAAGAAAATAGAGAGCAAGCAGTCTAGATTGGAGAGAATAGTCCATTTCCTCCCCCCTTCTTTCACTTCTCCCCAACGTTTCTTCCTGAATTTAGGCTCGTGAACCCAGCATGCATGTCATGCCGACCCACGGAATGGGATCAGGTGGGACCCACTCCTCAACCAAATTGGATCAGATTGACAGGACCCACTGCTCAACAGAATGTGCTGAAAGCTGATCTGATGAGACCTGCTGCAGCAAATAGGTCCATTGGAACCCACTGCTGAAAACAGAATCGGATAAGATCTGATGGGAACCACTCCTCGGCCAAATTAGATTGGATCGGATTGGGCTCCTCAATTGGATGGGATCAGATAGGAAACGTTGCTCAACAGAATGGGTTGGTCGGACCCACTTCAGCAAGACCCACTCCTGAACAGAACGGGATAGGACCAAATGGGACTCGCCGCTGCAACCCAATCCAATGAGGCTCTGCTGCAGAAAATAGATTCAATGGGGCCCACTGTTGAAAATTGAATCCGATAAGATCCGATGGGATCCACTCCTCTGCCAAATAAGATTGTATTGGATTGGGCTGGATGGGTCCCACTCCTCAACCGGATTGGATCGAGTGGAATGGAACCCACTCCTCAATTAGATGGAATAGGGTCAGAAGCGCTCCTCAACGAAATGGACTCGCTGCTGAAAGCCGCTCCAATGAGACCCGCTGCAGAAAATAGATCTAACGGAACCCACTCCTCAGCCAAATTAGATCGGATCGGATTGGGCCGGACAAGACCCACTCCTCAACCAGATCGGAGAGTTGGATAGGACAAAATCCTCTATTGTTAACCCAAACCCACCTGAAGTGGACCTAAATGACACATTCTTGGTCACATATGATTCAAACTCGTGACCTTTTGCATAACATCATAGTGAGTTGAGATAACCACTTAGGATAAGTTAACTTAGTGTTAAACGTCGCTAAACCATCTTAATAACTACTTTTACAATTTTTTCTTGTCTCACAGGACAGCGTATCATTAAACTTAAGTGGAACATAAATCAAAACCAGATGAAATGATCAAAATTTAACATATTTTTCACGGTCCTATTGTTTTCATTTTTTATATGAGTGAGTTATCATTTCACTGTGATAGAAGTGTATGATGGACAAGGAGAAAAAAAAATGCTGCAAATTGAAGATTGAATACCCCCAAAGCAATATGTCTATGAACAAACCTGGCAAGAGAAGAGCATTCGTAATCAACAGTAGTACTTTCTACTAAAAGAAAAAGATTTCCCAAACTATGACATCATGTAAGAGAGGATAATTGTGCTCTACATACCCAGATCAACAGCAACAACATGAAAATCAAGAATCAGCACATCAGAACTACTTCACATCATCAAAGAACTACCAATAAACGGGTCGACATACCTTTCCTACTGTGTAAAGAACGTGCACCAAGAGAGAAGCCTATTCCCAGCAGCACAACACCTCCAATTTTAATCCAACCTGCAAGGTTGATAACCTACATTCATGAGTAACTCTATATGAAACCATATCTGTCTCTCTACTTGTAACATTCAGTCCTTTAAGAGGTGTAGTAGAAAAAGTTCTCTCAAATGATCGATGCCACAACTTATCATATAACTATCATAGTATATCATGCAATGTACTACGAGGAAAGTAGATAGCACCTTCAAGATCCAGACTCAATAACACAATAATAAAAATCACGTTAGTAAAACTAACAGAAAACTGTCAAAAATTACAGGCAAAGAGGAGAAAATAACATTGCCCTCATCAAATTATAATGTCCTTGGGTATGTTACACAAGCATGTTATGAAAATGAATCTCTAGTCAATAAACCGTAAATATGTTCCTTGGTTCATGAGAGAGGTACAGTACATTCAGTCATTAATTAATGCATAGCTAAGCCCTTAAATCTATAAATTACTACATTTGATTCCCTCAAGATTAGATCAGTGTCTAATGTTTCCTCTAGAGATTCAGATGATGAGTTTCCTAATCTCCTAAATCACAATCATAGTGTTCTAATCACTAGGATTGACTTTCTTGCAGTTACAATGAGGTAGAACAATATTAATGAGCTATGAAAAACTCATTTATCCATGGAATTGTACAATTATAATGGTCGGCATCCTCAGTCATTGACGTCCAAATCCTTAAATTTTTTCTTTGGTGATTTGTGACATCATCTGATGTGATAACATGTGCCTTCGAGATGGTATGAAGAAGTTCTTTGCTCTTTGGACGGAGTAGTGTGCAAAAAAGATGGTTCTCTACTTCTCTACACCAAGAAAATTTGGTTATATTTGAAGATCTATGAAGTTTAGGGTAGTTTGACAATAACGAATAAAAAAATGGATAATCTGATAAAGTTTCTTAATAAAATCAACCAATACTGACACGGCTATCGTAGTTTTATGTCATACGTGGATCTTGAGAAGTAATTCCTGAAGTAATATTGAAATCAAGAGTCCATATGTAGGGATAGACCAAGGTTGAAAGTGTGAGGAAGCTGGACCTAATGTGGCTAAGATATGAACGGATATATTCATAAGTGTGCCCATAGGCATGCAGGCTAAGCTTCCATTGAAGTCAATAGTTTCACCATGTAACATGTCATCGATATTTGGATTTATGAAATACTAGAAGTAGATATTTCCCTTTTGACATATAAGGAAATAACATAACAAATTGTAAATATGTTGCATGAACAATAAACATTTTCTAATGTTCGATATGAGATGCAGCCTCAAATGACTCATATCATCATCTTTTCATATGGGTCCTAAACTTTGGGCAGAAATCCACAACTTTTTGTAAAAATTTCAAATGCATGAGAATTTCAACGTTTCTTCAGAATTCCCTTTACACACAAGTTAATGCTATTGATTGTAGAATTTTCCTACAACCTTCAATTAACGTTTTAATGATTTCCCACTCTAGGTCTTATTTTCACACTATGCAAGAACAAACTCAGTCAAAGAAAATGCCAAAAAGAATTTCATAACAGAAATCGAAACATGTAACAACAAGATCACGGTAGGTTCTAGTAGATTCAACTCATCAGCATATAAACCATTTACGCCGAATGTTAGTTGCAATCATTAGGTAGATCATTCTAGATCTCAACCTCTAAACACTATTACAGCATGAAAAAGAAAATGCAACACCATGATTCTCCAAGACACTTGATGAAGTTCAAATTGTTAGAGCATAGATAGATTAAGGCAATCCAAAGAGACAGTGATGATGAATTTGTTCTTACAAATAATTAGATCATCCTAAACCCCATCAGCCAACACTAGAAGAAAATCGCAAGTGGCAACCCTTTGCATGCTTGAAAAATATCCTTCTATTAAATTAAGAGATCACTTTCATTCAAATAGAAATAATGGGGTAATGATAAATAAAGAGATCATACTAGACACAATCAGATGACACAGACACAAAATGGGACAGAACAATTCTCTGAACATTCAACAAGTTAAATGTCATGGCTACAATAGATCGTTTTGAAAGGAATACAAACGAGCAGAAATGATGAAAATTAATTTTGTAATGAACAGATCAACCTAAGCCATAAACCGAAGACCATAATTCTTGTCGAGTTGCAGATTATTGACAAAAACTAGCATTTTTCCGTATTGATTATAAGTACCTGATGTGTCAAGCCCATTTCTTTGTGATTCATGGAGTGCCCAACCTGAGAATCGATCCGAAGAAGGCGACGAAGAATTGTTCCATGATCCAATTGGGCTCTTTGGATTTTCTTCTGATGTTCCACTTCCTTCCCCATTTTCACTTATGCATCTGATCCCTCGAAGCCTCGATTTCCGTGCCATCAACAAGGCCATCCGTGAAGAGACAGAAGACGTCGGAGAAGAAGATCTACACGGGGAGCTTCCTAGCTTCCTATGTCTCTCAAGGTTCCACGGCGTTGCACCGAGCGATTGCTGTAAAGCCAAATCCATTGAAAGAGCTCGGAAGAAGGAGAGGAATTGTAAAAGGACTTTACAGCTCACAAGGGAGGAAACGCCTGAGCCTGAGCCTGAGCCCGAGCCCGAGCCTGCTGCGGTCCCTTTAGGGTTTGATGAGGTGGGGATTCTGGTTTTTCCAGAAGATTTGCAGATGTAGGGTTTTGCAAATGGGGGGGGGAACCTGGTGTTTAGGGCTTGGAGACCATTTTCTTTCTGGATGTGTGTCAGGATCTCCTTGTCCAGCTTCACAGAGGTGGAACGGAGGCTACACAGTTAGGGTTTCCAGATGGGCGGTTGTTTAGGGTTTTAAGAGGCAAGAATTAGGGTTCTCTACAGAATCTGGTGGTTGAAGAAAAGCAGGGGAGGAGAGAGGAGGGGCCTGCCATCACCATGGCCAGAGAACATACTCTCCATGTTTTGGATTTTTTTTTGGGGAAGAAGAAGATGATGATGAAGAAGAAGAAGTTCCTCAAAATTTACACATCAGAAATTGCATTCTAACTCAATGAATTTGATCAGGTTGTAGGTCGATCGATCGATCAATCGATGGCTGAAAGTTGATCGATCGATTAGTGGGTCAATCGATCGATCGATCGATCGATGGCTGAAAGTCGATCAATCGATCGATGGCTGAAAGTCGATCGATCTACACCATATTGCATGTAAACAATTTCCGAGTACTCGATGAATTCGATTTGGTTGTAAGTCAATCGATCGATTAATCGATCGACAGATTGACACCGTATTGCATGTAAACGATTTTGGGGTACTCGGATGAATTCGATTTGGCTAGCCAGAAAGTCGATCAATCCATTGGCTGATCGATCGATCGGTGGATGGATCTGCACCAGGTTGCATGTAGAGGAATATGATCTAGATGTAAGCCGATCGATCCATTGGTGGATCGATCGATCGATCGACGGATATGTGCCATAATGCATCTTCAGCTTCTTCATGGCTCTGCTGGGGGGGGGCTTGCAGATTCAGTCTACAAATAGCTGAACTTGCCCGCCGCATCAGACAGCTCCGGTTTCCTAAAACGCTGGGAGAAGGACTGAAGCTTCGAAACCCTCGCAAAGCACGAATAATTATCTGGCATTGTTATGCTGCTTTTGATATTCTGCAGACAGGCTTATTGCATCGAATCGCCTGAGAGCGAGTTGCATGTCGAATGCTCGCTCTGTTGGGATCGGTTCCTTGTCTCTTTCCCTTTGTCGTTCTTATGCTAGCCACTTGCCGGTGCTTGCGCAAACCTTTGGAGATTGCTCGGAGAATAACACCTGCAGGCCACGACAGAGTTTTGCTCTAGCGCAGATCGCAAACTGGGGTTCTGATCGATCTGTTCAACGCCACGCGAGACGCGTGTCGCCATGGTCTTGCTTACAGATTGGCTACTCCTCTTTACGTGGACGATAAGCTCCCGCGTGATAGTATTCTTCGAATGAATCGAAAGGAAAAGAGAATTTGCAACTCGAAACGATGGCCCAATACCCAGTCGAGATGGAAATCATACAAAGCTACAGTGGATCGTTTGTGAAATCCTTCCTTCAGTGGGACCCAAAACAGTTAGCCTGTTTTTAGGCAACAGATACTGGAAAAAAAAAAAGGCAAAATTTTACACGATCATTTGCGTTTAGGTGGAAAGCCGCAAATCGAAATCCGATGCTGTAAAGCTTAGGGTTCCAACTGCGTTCCGGCATCATCGACAATCAGATTTTGATGCAACGATGCCGATGTAGCAAACATGTCTTTCGCATTGACAACAGTTCCCCTGTTCCATGAACATTTTTGACAGTTTGTAGCATGGCGGTTACTCTATCGAAGCCCAAACTCCACAATTTCCATTGGCAATAATTAATCCGTCTCCTGTTAAAGCTTCGGCTTAATGTGACGAGGATTTTTAGCACACAGAGCACCTTTAAGTCAGGCATGATGCCTCCCAATCAGTAGTGATCACAATACATTTTTTTCGCATCAATGGTGATCCAGGAGTGTCAAACAATAATCTCAATCATTTACAGCAGCCAAGACATGAGGGACAATTGGGTCTTTGACAAGCTCTATAAGCTCTCTATATATATATATATGACAAGGATTTGAAGTGGGTAATGCGTCATTGCCTCATGTCTTAACGGGGTTTAGTTAGATACATGCATATAATACAAGGATGAGATGGTTTTGAGCAAGAGATTACTTTGGTCGATCCTGGATATCATATAGATGTATGCATGGATGCCGAAGCCTTTGGAACAACAGAAATGAGAGAGACATTGCATGAATACGGTACCAAAGGAAAAAATGCCGCTAACATTTTGCAGTCCTGTCGATCGCAACGAGATATGTAGCCGTTCGAGAGTTGCAATCTTCCAAACCGGATGACATGAACTCTGCTTCCATATCTTGTGTCAAGTAGATAGTAAATCTTGCACCAAACTCGTAGTCACATTCACATCAAAACTCGCAGTTATATTTGACTAGTAAGTGTGCAATAAAATTCACATCTACAGGCACGTTTAGGGTCGTAGTAAATGCACAGTAAAGTTTTTATGCGCTTCGATGTGACGTTAGATACGACTCTAAATGGAATTTTGCAAAATATTTTTCGCGATAAATGACGCATTAAACTCACCAATACCTTGCAGTCTAGTTTATTGGAGTACTAAACAATTAGTTTTATTACTACATACCATAATAGTAAAAAACCTTGTTATGAAACAAAATGACAGGATGTTTGATACATCAACAATCTCATCAGCAGAAAGCATTCAAACTTTTCCCCTGAAATCCTACCCCAGAAAAAATATTGGCAACTTTGGGATGTTACACATGCTTATTGCATTGAGCAATAAATTAGGTGGTATGATGATGCTTTTATCTTCGAGAATCTTTTCTGCAAGAAGGAGTGACTAGTCCATTGGCAACTTCAGCCATACCTTGAAGCTAAAAGGTTGAGTTGAAATCCTTAAATACTCATCACCCATCACACTAATTGTTGCCACCCTCACAGAGTTAGTGATAGATGCGTCATGCAATGTCACTATCGCAAGAAGGCCACCACAGCCTCAATGTTGGATGAAATCTTTTTAGCAGAAGAAACTTGCAGCGTATATATAATTCAAGATAATAAAACAAAGATAGTATCCTAGAAAATATTACATCAATGTTCTATATATGTCAAGATGATGGGTAAACTCTAACAGCATGCAATTACCCTATTGCTTGCTTTATCCCATAAAAGTCAATGTTCCAGCCTTCACGAATTTTATATGAGTAGAGGATGTTGTATAAGTAGAAGGATACATTCATTGTCGTATAAAACATTTATTCAAACTAGAATAACATCCAAAAGAAGTTATCAACAGATTAACCAATCCCTTCTAAATCTGATTAAACAGATATTTGAAGAATGGTTTAGGGTTTGTATGCAGTGCATTCGTGCATCACACATGCATCACAATAGGCATCACACTCGTGCATCACCCTTGGTAGTATTAGTATGGATAGGGCATATATTACAAAAGCTTAAGCTTCTGTAAGCCCTCCTTATGTATAAGGACCTTGACCAATACTCGTTTCATTTGCTTGTGCGAATAACCCGAATTTAATTTTGGATGTTTTTGCATTGATGATTTTTCGTACAAAAACATTTTGTTCAACATGCAGAAAATCATACTAAAAATGTATACATGCCTTGCATAGGCGCAAGAGGTGATACCGTTTGGCCTCCTGGAAATCCCAATGATTGTGCCATTCTCCTTATGATATGTTTGAATCTGAGCAATGTCTAACCCTTTTCCTACCTCATGAATTATGCCTGCATCAAGCTTAGCTATGGCAATTGTCCCCCCTGCTGCCTGCACAAACTGAACAAACCCTAAACCCTAAACCCTAAACCCAATACACAATACCCCCTTTAGGTAAGCTTAACATAGACATACAAGCAATACATGCATATATTGCAGTAAATTATCACTTAAGATTGTAAAAAAACTAACACATGTATATCAACAACAAAACCACCTCAATATTAACTCACAATACTGGTATGTCGACCAAACATTGCCAAATCCTTGTACTACAAAAGACTTTCCTCTAATGCCCTAAGTGAGCCCTAGTTCTTTCATGCTTTCCTGAACAAGACAATATGTTAGCCAAAGGGTCATCAGCCGTCCTTGTCTCATTGATAATTTTAACAACCACAATAAAAGGGAAGGTAATTTCAGGACCTGCTGGTTCAGGAACTCTCTTCAACAAAAATACACTCCCAAGCCCAATTGCTTCTTGCCTACCATGGATTCCACCCTAAATAGCATTGATCAAAGAGTTTTTAACAATATTGATCATTCTTTCCCTAGAGATACTATTCTAAATAACATGAAATCGTCTTTGCCATCATTGACCTATATAATTGTCAGACATGTAGTATTTCTTTACAATCATCACATAGAGTAGATAGACACATCCTAAAAAATTGAAGAACAGCCAACTGGCTGTCAAGCAAACATACCTCTACAAGGGGCTTTCCAGTTACATAGGCCGTGTTGTTGATGTCATCATTGCATAATAGCTCATACGTATCTTGTAGGAGGGAATTTTCTATATGAAATGAGTGAAAGAAAAATCCCTATTTGCAAAAAGTTTCGTACTTTAATCCAAGCCATTTCTTGGGCCCCAATATCATTGTCTAGAGCTGGAACATCTTGCACTATATGCTCAAACAGTAAGACACATGAGTGTCAAGAGTTTCAATAGGAGCACCCCAAGGTGACCACATACTCACAATAAGAGTACAGTAAGCAAGTCTTAATTTGAAACTTTATTTTTAATTTGATAAACGAATTAATATACCAACCACTCTGATACCAGTTTTTGCACTACCAAATGGAACATTAGCCAAAGCAAACTTTAAGTCATTATGCTACAAGAGCCATAGTCTCATTACTTTCCATGTTTGGAGCCATACGAATTTCACCTTCAACTAAAAGTCTCAAAAAGAAAAAAAATATTAGAGATATTCTAGTCACAATATGTATTCACACTATAGTTTGTGTGTGTGTGTGTGTGTGTGTGTGTGTGTGTGTGTGTGTGTGTGTGTGTGTGTGTGTGTTTATGAAAATGACACATAAGTTAAGTGGCACCTAAAGGCCAAGTTTTACCTTAGGTGTGAAATGCTCTTATCACTTTGAAAGGAACAAACCCTAGAAATAAAAAGGACTGTTTTGAGTATAAAAAGGTTATATTATGAAGGGTGAGTAATACACTTCTGGAGATATTCTTTTCTCTTGACACTTTTTCACATACCCCTCTTTGGAGGAGATAGTTCCACTTCTACTACTCCTCATCTTGTAGCAAGGAGGTAGCACCGCAAGTATCACCATCCTCAACACCCCTTGTGGTTTGTGAGTTCATTTTTTATGTTCTTGCTTTGTGTTGTCTATGTTAGAGTATTTATGAGTACACTCTAACTTTCATTCTTATATTATTCTTTCTTTGATAGTGGAAGAGTTTTGGATTATGTCCCGTATTTTTTTCTCTTTTGGATTATGTCCCGTATTTTTTTCTCTCTTTAAGGGATTTCCACCTTTAAAACATGATGTGTCTTGTTTGTGTCATTTTACTCTACCTTGTACTCTTACCTCTCTCATTTTCCAACAATTGTTGGTTAGGCTCATGTACATCACTCAACATATTCACAAATATGTCCTTGCCTCATGAGGTTCTAGTGACACTAACTAGAGGCAACTAGGGGAAAAATGGTTTCATCAATTACCAAAAGATAAAAGGAGATTCTAGTTGAATATTACAATTCATAGATGAACTTAAGACTAGTACTACAATCAATATCATTTAATTCAAATCAAGAGCAAAACCAGTAACGAGGACATCAAGAAAAAAAAAATGCACTGTAAAGCTAGACACTGTAAGATCCCTATTTTCATGTAATCATCAATCTAGAAACACATTATATATATAAATTTTATTTAGTCCTCTTATTCATTCAACACATTGACATAGTATTGCTCTAGCGATTTGAAAAGAACCTGGAGGATGATAGAATGCTGAGCTCTATAGGCTTCAATAAGTTGAACTGTCCCATCGGAACACTTAAGTGGGAAATGAAGACGGAAATGAAGACAAAGCGCAAAAGTGTTCAACCCCACTTAAATCACTTATTATGTGTACAAACCAGAACATACCTTGATTTGAGCAAGGATGCCTAGTGTTTTGGATGCCAATTTAACTGCTTTATCATAATAAATATATCAATAGCTTCAAGAAAAGATTCTCAAATAAACTGAAAAAAAGATAAGAAGATTGCTATTATTAATTTGCCTTGTCCTGCTTCTTGGCATCCTCATTCTGATGCAGGTATGCATATTACTTGTTTCTCGATCACTCATCAATGGGATGCCTATGGGAAACTTTTAGAGGACAAACAAATCCACCATACAACTTGTTTTTTTTTAGGATTAATGCTAATGTCATACAGTTCCTAATTCTCAAAATTTTTAAAATGTTATGTGCAACTATATCTATCTATTTATCCATATTATCACCATCGCCAATAAGGTCGTCATCATCGTCATCGTCGTCATCGGAGAAGAACAACAGCAGCAGCAAAGAATCAACAGAATGGTTCTGTTAAATTACAAAAATGTCCTGCAAATCTCTTTTTTTTACGCCTATTTGCATTTCTCAGTTCTTCTTCTTCTTTTCTTCTTCTTCACATAAACCTGAATTTGCGGGATGATTTATACTTCAAATGAATCAAAAGAACGGTTTTATTTTTTTGCAACATTGCAAAATGATCGCAGCTGACAGCAAATCTGCAAATGCTTCAGAATCCAATAGGACTTTTACATTTAAGCCAAAACAACAAATTACATATATAGATAGATAGATAGACAGATGGTGATTGCTGTTCATATCTTTCAGCATTTAGACGACAGATTTGGGCATTTCAGTTGCTTATTCACTCCCAGTTATCCTTTCAGATCACAGCAGAATCAACCTCTAATTGCGATGAATTAGCTGACATGCTTTTCCACTTGAATTCCTTACTAAGTTCCTGTTCGGAGCGAAAGATACAAGCAAAAAGATTCTGGAGGTAAAAAACAAACACAAATTTATCCACCTCACCTTCCACAATTGGGCACATTGATTTTACCTCACCTGGATCTGTGCAGATAGATAATAGAAGATTTGCTGACTGCTGATTCTGTTTCCTAGACCATATACAGGAAAACCCATCATCACTCATGTTTACACACGCTTCATACTCGGAAACCAAATAAGACTTCATTGATGAGTTCCGCTGACAAATGCGGCGGTTCCATAAAACTCGCCCATGGAGATTAACATCCCTTGCAACATTAATACCATAAACTTCAATTGGAATGTCTACAATGCCTTTATATATTGCATCGCCGAATGTGACCATAACAAGAGCTCCCCCCTAACCTCTTCAACTAAACTCTCTTCGCGCCAAATAAATTCCTTCATCATCACCCAAAGAATCACACCTTCTGGTACTGCATAATGTACAGAATCCGGCTTCCCCGAAGCTCAAAAGAAAACACCGTTGCCGTATGTAAGAAGAATAATATGCTACTTTCCTCTCCTTGATGCAAAAAAAAAACCTTTGAAGAAGCTTCCGGTTTCTTCTTCTCCTAGCTTTGTTTATTCCATCTTGGGTAAGCTTGATTGATGGTTTTAGAATCCCCCATGCTTTGTTTAGTTCACCATATATATGCTTGAATCGATGGTCGTATGACACTGCAGCAAATTCCTCACTCGAGAAACACAGGTCTGTATGACTGGCACCAATGGATCTTCCAAGGGCTTTAGAAACCACCATCCTGGAGGAACAATGATTCTGGTAAATTGCACCCGTGACTACATTCACAATCTCATCAAAGATGAACTGAGAGACCCGCTCCTTGCCATCCGAGACGCAGCATTTTATCCACCACCTTGATGCTCAACTGCATTACACAAAACAAATGTCAACCTATGTCATGTCCATATATATAGATAGAGAGAGAGAGAGAGAGAGAGAGAGAGAGAGAGAGAGGGAGAGAGATTGATAGATAAAAGTATACATTTATAAACATATGTATTCATATATATAAGGATGTTTGGAAAGTGACAATTTCAGAAGTCAAAAAAGGCATTTATGACATCGCCTTTCATATGTCTCCCATTCACTACTTACAGTTGGATCTGTGTAAACAAGAAGCTCTCCATTGGCCGTTGACACTACCAAGTTAGTTGAATCATTATTCAGCGTTAATGCAGTTATATCTTGACCTGGATGTAACTTGATCTTATGCATGACCTAGCATCACAAGTTAAAAACCAAACTCTTTCTTAGCATATCATACCGGAAAGCAAAAGTTGTGTCATGCACTCAAATCATTCCAACAAAAAGGATTTAGCCACTGTGAACAAATGTAAGAACTGAACAAAATACATCGGATCATTCTTATTAACTAGTTTTCATTCTACCTCCAATTGAACAAGTTTGAGACTGGCTAAAATCAACCTATCATCACATTCAAGCTTGACATGCGTGCACCGGCAAAGAAACATGCTATACTATACCTACATGCATGAACTCACCTGGAGATTATGGACGGTCAAGAGCATTATTGTTGGGGATGGCTGAAGCTCTGAGGCTGCCTCTCTCCTGCCTTCATGCTTCATAGTCATCGTGCCCGATGGAGAGACCGTGACCAGCAAGTCATCCGATGACTTTTGCAGCAGCTCATTGGATGTGTCACTCTGTTGTACATACCAACTTGAATCTGGTGGTTGATGTTTTGCACAGCTTGTACCGATCACTGCAGACTGTCCATCAGCAGAGACAGCAATACTAGTAATATCCCCATCAGCAGGAGATAGCTGGATTGATGTCAAGAAAATACCATTGATATTCACAGTTGATAAACTGCGATTAGTTTTATTCCAGATTATTAGGATCCCTTCAGATGACAACCCCACAAGATCCACATTTTCTGTATCTAAAGATCTTATGAGTCTTCCTCTTGTGATAGAATGTAGAAGTACACGACCTGTTTGTGAGCAAGTCACGGCAATGTCCAGATCAGCATTGACACAACAACAAGACAAATCGTCACTATGACCTCGCAGTACATGCAATGGCCCCTCGATCCGAGTTCTTTTGGCCTCCGCATGGACATTATTATCAAGCTTATCTGTTACAGACGATGGAGCTGTTGAATTAGCTGTAACCATTAACCCAGGATCTGAATTGGGAATTGCTCTACTATGTATTCTCCACAGCATTGCAGTAGAGTCGCGCGATCCTGTGAGACATATGCTTCCATCAGGAGATAGTGAGAGGCATGTAATTGGGGCACAATGCCCCCATCCTGTTTCCATTGTCTTTGCACTTTCAGCTGCTATCAACTTCAGACTATTGTCAGCATGTCCACCTACATATTACACGAGACTCAAGTTAAGATGGGAGGTTCAAACACAGGTTTCTGAAAGCCTGCTCATGACAGCAGGTTTCCCAAAGCTGCACTTTACCTGTCAACAGGTATCCATCTGGTGTGATGGCAACAATATGATTGTTCTTGACTCCGGAAGCAATACAGGCAACCACCTGGGGATAACGCCATTCTCCAGAACTTACTCCACTCTGCCTATTAAACATACGACTCAAAGCTCCACCAGCAGACGATGGGGATGGTTTCGCATGTTGAAAGTGGAAAGGCAAACCATGCCCATCTGGCGTATGTGGCTGCCACTTGTGTACAGCAACAGAACACGTCGGTGATTTCATATCCACTGTAATGACGGTTTCATTGGTAGTGCATATAGCACCTGCTGGTACATTGCATCGCTCAGGAGAAGGTACTGTATAGCACTGGATGGCTGAAGGGTTCCTGAAGATTGTCTGTCACCATATAATTTAAAAGATTCCGATTAACATAGATGAAGAACAGGAGAAACACTCGACAGCAGGCGTAAGATTCTGGTACCTGCATATGAAGGATTTCTTCCAAGGGCATTCTTTTGATATGTGGCAGTGTCAGAAGCTGAGATGGGGTCTGCCCAAAATAAGCTATCTGATCTTGAGTTCCTTCTCTAATAACCTGAGCAAAACATGCCACAGCACATCTGCATTATTCGTATCTCTACTATAAACAACTCTTTAAGCGCAATATAAACACATTGGCATGGAGAACTTTCCAATATTTGACACACCAGAGTTTGCAACAGTGTGGCACAAGTCCATGCAGATGCATGAGCAGAACATGAGGTTAATAGTGGATTTTGTACTCTTTTCTAATTCTTATCACGTTAGAGTTTCAAACAGTGCAGTCATGTGCACATTCACATGCAAATGCATTTGGTAACTCGCAATTCCTAAAACAGATATGTAACCATATTTGATGCATCTTTCACGGGCCAAGAAATATGGAAGTCATTCTAATCTAGGAAACTATTATGCAACTTACTGTACGGCATGGTTTTTCTCCCTTTCTTTTAACAACAGAAGCATGAATATGCATTTCAACACATACAAATAGCTAGGCATGTGCCATAAAACCACAAAATACTACATCACTTGATAGATTGGAGCTTTATTTATCAATACAAATAAAACGTAAGCTCTTCACATGCTGGTTGCATAGCATACTATATACTCCACCAAACAGTGAAGGTAAGAAAAAGGTAAATGAAAACGAATTTCCTATATGATGACAGGAAAATAACATGTCTAGACTGAAGTTAAAGGTACATTTTCATCCATTGAAGGAATCAAGGAAATTGACTCACTATACACCACATAACAGTGACTATTAACTTATATGCTCTTGGACATACGTTTGGCCAAACCATATAGAGCAGCACAAATACAAATTATCAAATTGTATTTGAAGTTTGCAACATTGTCAGTATTCGCTTCATGTTCTAATACTAAGTTCAATTGCTAGTACGCTATACAAGCTTATATTAAACAAATTCAAATACAATACGATAATCAGTTTTTCTGGTGCTCAATAAAGTTTGTAATTATTAACTTATAGACTGGTAGAGCTTTTGGACATAAGTTCAGCCACAAACTATATGAAGCACCACAAATACAAATTATCAAGTTGTACTTTAAAGTTTGCAATGCCATTGGTATTCAATAAATGTTCTAATACTAAGATCAATCGCTAGTATTATATTCAAGTGTATATTTGTATACCTGAAGCCTTTAACAGACAAATTGAAGAAAATTGTTTTCACGTAAAAATATAAGTTTGCTGACAAAAACAATGGAATATTACATCTGAGTGAAAGTAAAATGCAACGTACTGGATCAGTTATCTTGTCTATGTCAACTGCACCCTCATACGTCATGTAAAAGAAGACATTATTGGCAGTGACTGCATCCTTCCCTCTTTGCTTATATCTACAACAGAAACTTTTGTTATAAGTTCAATTGTTGTCAGAAGGATAGGAAGACATTCTCAAATATCTTACCCAAATATTAAGTCGATCCACTCATTAAGATGCTCGGAAACATGTTGACTCTCAAGAGCTGCTCGATGTTTGTGGATAAAGTCAAATGGATCTTTGGCCCAAGGTGGAAGTTTGACATCACCTAAAAAGTATTAATTAAGATTAGCACCTTGATAACCTCCATACAGAAAAGACCCAATATGACAAGCTCACCTATCTGTTCACCTTTCTGCGTTTTCCCTAAATTGATGTTGTTGATATTCATCAACATCTCTGGTGAATAAAATAGTTCTGGGACCTGAATTTTGCATTTCAGAGTTCAGCAAAAAGGAAGATATATTACTGTCTTTTGAGAAGCCAAAACGGCCTATATTAATGTCTTCTGTTTTCTCAAAAGTTAAAAAGACCTATTTGAAGAAGCTCATCATCTATGATGTAAGATTCCAAACACAGACAGAAACTTCAGCCTTACAAAGGTCTTTCACATTGACCAATTCAAGATCTATGAAGTAGCTCTCTATAGAAGAGTACCAATTTTTCATAATGCACTAAAAAAAGTTAGGTAATGTAGTTTTAAACCACCGGTAGAGAAAACTCCACATTAATGTTAATTGGAAATCACTATAAAAATAAAATATTTTCAGGAAAAAGAATGAATGAAAATGTCTGCATCATGAAATAAGTATCCATAGAAATTTATACGGTCGTGCAACTTACAATCTTACAACGTCTCTTAAAAAGTCTAAAGTAACATATTTTCAGACAGCATTTAGGATTAGCAATCAGTTTTTAATGAAACAATATGACAATGGAGGGAAAACTTTGCATTGATGTTGCCCACCCGTAATCACACATATAACTAAAGAAGGTGATGTGCATCACCTCTGCAGCAACAATCTTGTGATGAATGACAAACTTGCTAAGTAACCGTATGAAATTCCTCAAAAAAATTTAGACAGAAAAATAACGAGAAAGAATCATACCAGCTCCTTTACATCACTCATATCTTCCAATACACCATTCCAGGTTGCCCCAAGATCCCCAAACAGACGATCAGCATGATCAAACTTTCCACCTTGCAACTGAATAGACAGTGTAGTGAAGGGCTCCACACGAAGCAAATAATATAGAACCTGTATAATTAAGTATTATATGAGCAGCAGATTGATCTTCAGTGAATTGCAAATCCAGTTCGTACAGCTTTAAAAAAACATAAATAAGTGTTTTGTAACTCAAATCAAAGTGTTCATTTTATTTGCAAGTTTCAACTGTATATAGAATAAATATGCAGGGAAAGTGAAATGAATGATCTACTTCCAGGGAAAAGAAATAGGAAATGCATAAATAGATGTATAACACTGAAAGACTGGGAAATGCCCGAATTAAGCTTCTTCACAGCATTCAGCAGCCAAAGCAGTCACTAAAAACAAGGCGAAAGTCACCTAACTGTACCAGCACTTGAATAATGTGAACCATAGTGAAATTTTGGAATCACTGGGTCATCAAAGTTTTCATATCGTTCCAAAATTTTATCCAGCCGAGAGGTATTCAATGCTCCAACAGGCTGTGAACAAAGGGCACCAGTTTTGAGTTACAGACTTGCAGCAGGTACCCAAACGAGTAATTGCATAAAACAGAAACACGCTAATCAATGTAAATTGCTTGTTGTTTACCTTTGAAAGGTCTCTGTAAATGGCAGGATTATCCAATTCAAGAGTCTCTGAAGAGTAATCAGAAAGAACCCATGGGAAGACTGGATACTGTCAAATATACAGATTAAATTGTCAAATGCATGATTCAAACTTACACATAGTATGAAACTTGGTCAACTACTGAAATGAAACCTGTGTAATGTCATTATAGCTTCTTCCAGCCAAGGTATTCAACTGCATTAGATACTCAAAGTTGCTTATCTGAAAATGACAATCAACATATGAATACAGATTCTATAAACACAGATTTTAAAAACTTAGAAATGCAACTAAAACATATTTAAAGAAAACTTTCTTAAGTACAAGGTAATGCGCACCTCCCATCTAGCCCACCGTTCTGTCAATTGTGTCCTCTTCAATAAGTGCTCTGGTTTCTACAAGAAAAAACAAATCAGCCAGTCCTTAGTTATGTGACTGTTTGTAAATTGGAGACATTGATTTCTTCAATTTAAGCATGCACGGTATAAGTCTCAATAATTTGATATATCCATTTTTTCTTTGATAAGTCAATACAACACAAGATATGTGATTTTCTTGCTTTCATCTGATGATAGATTCCTGCATGTAGCTGTCATGCAGTGATACCAAGCTTTACCTGTGTCCCAGCATAGACATTCTTTAAAAATGGAGGTCGTGCCTGCATAAGCGCTTTACAAGCCTTCCTTCTTCCATCTGCTGTCTGCAGTAAAGTACATATTTCTTTGTAAGTAAACAAGGTGACGGGTACAATTTCCAAATCCTGAGATGCACAGAGCAGTTAATTTTCCTATTATCCTGTGACATCAAAAACATACGAATGACTTTAAGACTCACCCCAAAATTGAAAAAGTAGTTTGAGCGGTCAACCATAAACAACTCCAGTGCACTTCTTCTCAGCAGATACCTACAGATAAAGCAGTCATAATGCGCACATCACGATGATACAAGGGAATCCAAAGCATTGAATCAATAAACTGGTACCATCTATTGCTCTTTAGCAATGGATCAAAGAGAATGTAAAGAAACTTCATAAATCACAATAGCATCAATCAAACATCAGGAACAGGGAATTCAGAGCTAATGTACATATATATCCTGCACACCTTCTACTATACACCTCTCGCAAAGCCGACATGGGCCACACTCTTCCCTTCCCTTCTTTTTTTTGCACACTGTTTTCTGGGCTATCATACTCATTAGAATCAAAAACAAAGTAGATCCTTCTGCTTGTAACCTGACACAACCGCAGGTGAAAATTTGATCAGAAGTGGAGAACCAATGTCAGCTTGTATGAGTTAACTTATATTAACCTTACATGGAAAACCCCAGATGATACCCTCAAGGGCTGCACCATTGCAGCAGGAATTTCCAGCAATAGCTTCTCATGAGGTTCAATGACTTCCACATGTGAGTTCCCTGATATAGCAGAAGCTGGACCAGTTGGAAGTCCCATTGAAGCCTGATCATCGGAGGAGGACTGTTTGGAAGAAGTACTAAGACGATGCTGGTAGTCTCTCTCTTCTCTTCTATCCTCAGAATTGCCTATATCATTTGGCAATGTTTCATCATCTCCCAGCTCTTCAAAAACCTGCTCTGGTAAAAGCTTTGCAGCTTCAACAGTATGTATGGATGTGCTTATTGATGTCAAGTCAGATTCCTCTGTGACACTCTTGCTATTCTTAGAGTCTGTTTTGACTTCCAAATAATCAGCAGCAGCTCCATGATGGTCAATTCCTTTGTAGTTTCGCTTCAACCTCTTTCTCATCCGCATAGAGTTCTCAACAGGATCTAGCTTCCAGAAAACCTATTTGGGTTTTATTATTCCAATTAATACCACATTTCCAGCAAAATTATCGAAGACAAACACAGAAAAAAATGGTAAACTGAAGACTACTTTCTGGCTTCCTAACAGGTCGCATGAGACTATGCCAATCAATGTTCCAGTTTCTAAGAGCCGCCTTAGAAGTTGCCTCCATGCATGAATTCCCAGCATTTTGTCATTTTTCTCTGCCACACTGAGGAGCATACACCTTCTCACCTACAAATTACAAAAATAAATATGCTAACAATGCTGGCACAATTTGAGATTCCCCAGAACTGACATAGAATTCCACTGAATATACCTCCATATGTTGTAAACTTCGAGCAGTTTCCATCATTTCTGATAATGACAAAAACAGTTTCAGGCTTGCAGGATTCCCATCAGTATCTCGAATATCTTGACCCGGACCTGTTGACATTGAGCAACAGTCTATCCATGCAGTATGCATAGACTCCAAAATTCCCCATCGTCTGGCTCTGTCCCTGTCACTGCTGGTTCTTCTTTGCACAGAAGATGCCATTGCAACAGCCCCAAGGCCCCGACCAGAGCCGATTTTTGCTGCACGTTCTTGATCTCGAGCTGCAGCCAGAGCTGCAGCCCTGGCACCAGCCTTATCCTTGGGAGTAGGTGTGACCTTTCCAGGTGGTGATTCTGGTAGTTTCTGAAAAGAAGTAAAGGTGCGTAGGCGTGATGTCTTCCTCTCAAACACTGGATGCTCACGCCTCTGACTCCCCTTGGAAGCATTTATATCACCGCCACCTGCTCCAGCAGCAGCCATAGCAAGTGCCATTGCTGCTGGAGGTGATGCAAATGCAGCAGCCCATTCTGGAGTTACCATCGCTGCAGCAGCCTGCGTGACAAAACACCAGAAATAGTGCTAATGTTTTGTATGCACATAAAAAGGTTTAAAAAGATCAAGCTAGCTATTATAATTTTTTTACACCGGCTTAGTTTAAGACTTCACATGATCATTAATTTAACATTCCTTGTTAAGTCATAATTTTCTTCATACATATGTTTCATTTTCCTCTTGACAAATTGAACAAATCACATGCCCAGAACGAATGCCAATCAACTAAAGTGCAAGATGCAAAACACAAACTTGAGATATACGCCTACATTATAGCTACCTCCAAAGGATGTGCATCAATGGCAAGTGCACGATCTTCAAGTGCTAATGGGCTTTGTCCATCTGCATCAGTTAATTCATGCATTCCAGATAATAACGGTCTCCATCTTCTTAACAGGGTTGCAAATGGAGGAACAATCAACTCCAGATAATTCTTTCGCAGAAGCTTCTTATCAGTACTAACTGCATGCCAAACCTGCAAGGATTCTACAGACGTGAGTCACATATTATTTCTCACCAATCCATATTGTTTCACCTTTGAATCCTACAGACACTGTCCACATAAGTGCAAGGCCCTTCAAATTCTTGACACAAGACTTCATACCTAAATCTCCCAATGTTCACTTATCAACCTTATTTATAAACCTAATCAAATATATTGACCACGATTCACAATAGCACAGTCAAAATCTTCTAAGAAGTGTAACCCAACTCAGATTTTAATGTAAGTTTTCAGGACTAGATGGTAAGAAAAATTAGTAGATGTCGAAAGTTATCACAATTATTTACTAACCTCTGAATACATAATGCAAGCTGCAACAAGAACACGCTGTCGCCTTGATTCCGTTAATGGCATTGAAAGAAGGGGAGCAAGAACACTGCTCAGAAGCAAGAATCTTCAGAAACAGACCAATGTACATCCATAGAATATGCATGTTCTAAAATAAAACAGTGACACATTGTAGCTATTGGCCTAGCATTGTTGGCTAAAATAGAACTTATGTAAGGAATGTCATATTGGACAGTACTTTGAGGATGTCAAGAGTGACATAGATTTTTATGTTTTTCTGATTCTAATTCCATGAGTCTCGAATTAAAGCTGATGTATACTTAACCATAGCATGGGTAAAAAACTATGCCAACGGATTTACACCACAAATACTGATGAGCATATCTTTTGTTTACTGAAAACTCCTGTAACAATGAAAGCCTACAATACAAACTAAATTTTTGAGTAAATATGGGAGTTCCATGCATACACACTGACTAATAAATACTCTAATAGTAATCACAGACCCACATGCATAGCAAAATATCTTCTGTACAGCAAAGCACATTATTTCAATTGCTCCAAATCCATCATGACTCCATATAATGCCCCAGCAAACAACAAATGTGTGAGCATCGCAGGGAGATAGTGTCCAGATGCATAAGATACATTGGCTGAAAGACGACAGGTTCTATCACAGAATAAGTAAAGAATCAATGCACGTCCAGTGGTAATCTTAATTACATGGAGTGATACTGGAATTCACCCTACTAGGGGCAAGAAAAGTCAATAACCACTACTTTCTATACCTTCAATAAAATACACAATAGTGCTCAAAAAATAGCTCAAACTATCACCTACAAAGCAGGTAAAACATGATTTAGAGCACTTACCACCAAAGCAATGACGCCTTGGTCCTTCTATTCTGCAAAGCAGCAACATGCCCTGCCACTGTCGAAAATGAATCCACCCTAGACAGCTTTGAAGAGATCTCAATATCACTTCTGCTATCCAAGCTCGGAGAGGAATTACTAACTCCTTTATCCTCTTCCCTCATTGAAAGCAATACCATCCGAAGCATAGTGAAAAAAGGCTGATCACTATCAAGAAGCTGTTGCAGTATATGCATACCTCCAGTTCCAGTTCCTGCTCCACCTCCATAACCAAAGCCACTACTTCCTGCTGCAACACCAGACGCATCTAATAAGAGTGCCTGTAACATTACGATTGATTTCTCAACCAAGGTGAGTTCAATCCAATTTCCATTCTCATCTTTTTCAATAGCAGATTTCCACGAGTCCCAACCACTCCCTCCCCCACCAAAGACTATTCCTTTTGAAGGGAGTCCAACCCCATACCACAAATGGCTCCTCCTTTTCCAACCCTCTCCAAGATCCCTTCCACAACTCCCATATGAGATAAATGCACAACGCACAGACTCATAAGGTTCTGCTGCAGCGGCTTCAGTTAGACGTTCCATAACAGATGCTGATATCTGTCCATTAGAATCTGCCATAGCTGCAAGGACCTGTTTTTTAATAGAAACAAACAGAGAATTCAGAACCTTGATTGCATCTTGGATTAATAGGATTGAGTGCATCTTTCTTCGAGGAATATTTTTCAGCACTAAAAGCACAAAAAGGAGAATCATAGCTTACATCAAGGGAAACACCACCACCATCACTTGTTGTGGAAAATCTCCGAGAACCTATAACTTCTGCTCCATCAGAACTGGTTCTACTCAATCCCAAAAGACTTTGACTTGCCATAAATGCACGGGGGGATGCTGGTCCACTTGCTGGTGCAGATAAAAGGGAGGGATTAAATATCTGGCATTGCAACCTCAAATGGTCTTCAACAAGCATCAATAGAACAATCGCATTCTCTGCTAGGGACATGGACAGATATGCAGCTACATCAGCTTCAGCTTTTGCAGCCCTTGGAGATAATCCTCCGGCCACCACTCCTGCTGCAGCTGCTGCAACCATCTGTGTCTGGAGAACACTCAAAGGACAAAAATCAACAATCTGATGCAAAGTTTTTAGGCACAATACAAAACCAGCATAATTCAAATTTGTTAGCTACATGCCTGCAGCTGAAGTTCTGCTGATGCAAAATCCAAAAGACCGCTCAAAAGTTTTCTTTTTATCAGAGGTAGTGACTCTTCCCTCCTGGAAAATGAAACCAATCAACAATTAAAGAGTATTAGGAAAAATCCATAATTAAAGATCCTCGCAGTAGCTCTATCTACTGATGGTAAATGGTACAGCATAAACTATTCAGGCAATAGCAAGCCAGGAGATGAACATCAAAATACAGGATAAACTCCAAGTGGTTTTGCCTGCAACTATCATCTGATCCTCAAGTATACGCAAGTTCAGTTTGATATCCATGTGAATAATTAAGAATGATTACTGACTTCATAGCCAACTAACAATCCTACACTGTTGCTTTACTCGATGTAAGGACTACAATTGGCACCATACTTGGTTTGTGATGGAACGCAGAAAGGTAATTTTGCAAATTGCACAGGATAATTTTCTACTCGACAATATATCTTAAATGACAAAGTTAGCAAACTAGTTGAATGCAGCTTCAACTACCTCAACAGAAACACAAACGAATATGTTTAGCTAAACATCAACAACCCTCACTTTTAAAAGTATTTAATTGCTAGAGGAGAAATGCCACATTGTCTAAGTTAGCACACTCTGAAAAGATACAGAAACTTGTTACGAAATTATTTAAGAAGAATAAATATATGAATATGGGAAGTCCATTCTATAATTGGTTAACATACAACTCAATACAAACGAAATATTATCCACCAATTCAACACTAACCGTTGTCGTTGTTCTCCTGTAGAAGATCCACCAATCATGGCCAACCATTCAGCACAGTGAATAGTTGATTCCACATCCTGCAAAAATGGTATATCAACCAAATTTAATCAAACATAAAAACAGAACAAAGCCATTCAACTTTCAACTTCCATGCATTGACACGACAAGGTAAGGTTACAAGTAGCACACCATAAGTGATAGAACTTAGAATTCCAATAATATGGCGTTTTACAGGTTACACTATTCTCAATATAAGCGCCTTGTAAAACTAAGTGCCACCCATTTTGGAAGTACAAAGAGCCCTCTACTATATTCAAAACGTGTTCGGCAGCTGATTGTATACATGCAAATAGTTATAAACTCAATTGAGTTACATTGTTGATGACAACAAATATCTATCACAATTGAGTAGAGAACCACCTTCCATCCATCCTTTTGTCGTAAAGAGTGCTCAAGAATAATCATCAAAAAGTTATACACAAGATCTTCAATCTCTGCAACACCGCCAGAACCTTCTGGTAGTTTTGCTGAGCTGGTTTTCATACACTAGCAAAAGAGACAATGGTAATGGTGTAAATAATAAAACTTGGTTCGATGTGATTTATCATGTAACTTATTCAAATAATTTTGATCGTAAAAGTACTCACTTCATAATTGGACATCAATGTCTCAAGCAGCCACTCTGGCCATTCAGGCATTGCAGTTAATATGGCTCTATTTTCTGAGTGGGTGCAAGCAAGGAATAGGATATCCTGCATAAGCCAAATATATTATCATACTTACGAAGAGAATGCATGAAATTTGGAAAGATATTGGATAATCAACTAGTCTTATTCTGAAAGAAATACCCTAATTACAGAGGCATGATAGAATTTCCACATGCAGAGATAAAATTACACAAAACTAATGACAGCAAGAAGTGTGTCTAAGTGTGTTCACCTAGATATTTTTAGTTAAACTTGCGTAATTTACAGTAACATGTGAAATCAACTAGGTTGATCATTGAGTCTTCATTGAAGATCCACCTTGTGTAACAAATGAAATCAATTAAAATTGAATTGCCATCAAGAGTTTACCTTCTATGGAGATTACAGATGTTTTTTCTTTTTACAACAAACCAGAACCACCATAAAGAAAAACTCTTACACCACATTCAGTACATCTTACATTGTTGCCACTTATAATAGAAGAAAATCCATGTGTCAATATTGATAGATTTATATCTCTAGATGAGTGTAGGCTCACATTTTCCGAGACATGACTATTTCACCAAGTCTTCTTCAGAGACAATGCCCATATCATTGCACCTTTTGCACAGGCCTCAGCTTACTTAACACAATTTCCCTGACTTAGGACTGTTAGTCATCACTCACTGGGCCCTTGGTTGCCAGCTCACCACCTACCTTAACCTTCCAGCAATGGTCAGGCATCAGCCCCCATACATGGTCTAAGACTTTGTGAGTGTCTGAGCTTTTGGTAAAGTCACCTTTGCCTGGTCATTGCAATCCCTCCATAATAAGGCATCCCTTCTCCCAAAGCTAAGGGGCCACTTTGACCAAATTCCTTAAAGAAAGTTGTCTCATGCCCCTAGGATTCTCTACCTACACTTTCACTATAACAGAACAGTCAATATCACAGAGAAGACAACAATATGGAGGTGAATTTCCTATGCGCCCTTATGCAAGACTAAATGAAATTGCAGTGGCTATAGAAAACTCGTATTTTGAAGAGAGAAAATCTGTTCATGAAGACCAACCAATAGATTAGTAGTAAAATCTGTGAGGAACAGAGGCCACTGTGGAGTGGTGATTTTGTATGATGAGGAGCTTCAGGACAGAATGTACATTGTGTACATGTAGATATCGATTCACAGAGGGAATCTTAGAGAATTACATGGTGGTTTGCTACCTTCTACCTACCTATGTGAGGTTTACACCTCTTATTCAAAATCACTATATCTACCATCTCAAGGTAACATTGTAAGTTTTACTAGTCTAGAGGATACAACATTAAAGAGACTTTAATGCACATATCATGGATGAACAAACAACATCGTTAAAGATTTACTGCTTTTGGGGATACAATACTATTAGAGACCTTCAAAAATGCACATACCAAGGATGAACAAACAACTCTTTTCAAGATTTACCAGTCTAGAAAATACAACACTATATAGAGGCTTATAATGCACATTCCCAAGGATGACAACCTCATACAAATGATGCCATGTATAGAGAAGTTTCGATAAAGAAGTTAGACTAAGCAACAAGCTCAAGGTACAAGAAAAACAGGCAGACACTTCCTGTCATTATGAAATGCAGATTGACATGTATATAATGGCTTGTCACACCCTAGCTCACATGTTTTGAAATGTTGGAACTCAATGGGAGGTGCAAGTACAATTATTTGGCTTGATACTATCCCCATATTTTATATCCAACATAAGAAAGCCCATTTCCAATAGGGCCACTGGCAGATCATCCGTATCTTCATTTCAAGATAAAGGATGGTATGCTAAGGGAAAGAACGGCCAATAATTACCGATTTATTCAGAAAACTGTATATTTGTACAACTGTCAGTCATACAAATGCCATGTTAGGTTCTCGGATCTTTTGCATCCCTAGAGGAATTCGCACATAGACTGTCAGCATCACAGCATTATGCAGCTTTCTGAACATGGAGATAACCTGTATCTGTATGTTGAAACACAAGTATGGTTTCAATATGCCATCATAAGTATGAATGCACTACCTCCATTTGAATACAGCTTGCATTGTCCCAATCATAACACGACTTAACTAGAAAGAATAAAGAAATCCAATCTGACTTCATCTAATGGACATGGACACATGCTAACCATCTAAATCATCGACATTGCAGGAAACATATGTATCTTTCAAACAGTGAATACTATACAGAGCATAAAATAGGGTAAGAAACCATACTGACTACTTGCAGACACCAGTATTTACCTGCAATGCTCTGATTTCTAAAGCTTTGGGCCCAAACGGAAGCACACGAAAAAGTACTGCCAGGAGTTGTGTTTGCTCAAAACTATGGAATGAATCATATAAGTTCAGATGAACTTCCGATGATAATGTGCCTGCCTGAGTAAAGGAAAGGTAGTTTCGTTAAGAATATGAGTAGATTCATTCCTTTCACCAGAAGAGAGAAAGATATTTCACCTCAGATCGAACAGCTCCTGCCAGTAAAGCCTCATAGACACTATTTGTAAGAAGCCTTTTGGGAGCTGCTTGAAAAGCCTTTTGCAAGGCATAAAGTAGCCAGATACTGTAATCAATATTTGTGTTCGGTACATGTTCTCCAAGAGTTGCAGTTGAAGGTATCAGTGGCGCATTGGCAGACCACATTAATGAAGCCATGGAAGCAAGCTTCAAATGTTCACCAGATATAAGAGCAGCTATCAAACCAATAATGCCAACAACTATTCCATCCCAGCTGTCAATATTTCTGAAATTATTCTTTGCACTGTCAGCAGTTATAGATAAGCCTATGCCACCTAAGTTCCTCCCACTGACTACACCTGCAAAACGACCTCCAGGATCCAATGATTCAGATCTTGAAATGTTATGGGATACCTTTGGTGGCACAGTGGAAACTCCACCAGATTGCGAACCATTAGTATCCAAGTCACCGTTCACCTCATTAGCCCCAACAATTGATAAACTTTCCTCATTTCTGTCACTACTTCCGTCTTCTTTTTCCTTTTCTAAGTATGGAGCATAATTAGGTGTCTCCCCACTTTCATATTCTCGTTGCAGAAGTGTCAATAGCATTTCCATGCCACCATAATAAAGGAAATTTTCGGCAAATATAGCTGCACGAGAAGTATTTGGCTGAACTACTAATCTATAAAGAAGACGCAAAACACGAGCAATCTGCAAAAAATTTGTGATCAAGTCATAATGCGTTAAGCAAAAACAGATTTTATCTAAACAACTAAGAAGTATCAAGAATATCAGGAAAAACCCAAGCAGATTAACAAATCACATATGTAAGGAATGCCACATGAAGCACTTTGCAATAGTCCTCCAACACATACACTCTTACATATGGAATCTATGGTAGAATCAATACATATTACTAACCAATGGTAGAAAATCTCCAAATAAATAAATAAAAAGCCATACACAGTGCAGCAGTTGTAAAACACTTGGAATACTGTATGTATGTTAAGTATTTTAAAAGTATTTTCAACGATTATTAGAATACATAAAATACTTTAAAAACTTCTCATATTTGTATTGCACCTAGCAGCAAGTGTAAGCAATGACTGAACAACAACTTCAGGCGATTTCAGGGATGCTCCATTTAAGACTAACTTTTCTTTAAGTTTCCTAACGGTACATAATGTGTCTGCGAGCTGGTCTCTGTTTGTATTCATGTCGACCAGACATGCATACAGATTTTTGTCTTGTTTGTCATTTCTGAAGTTGATTTCAACCCCATAAATATTTTACAGTTCCTTCTCAGGTTAAAGTGCACCCTTTGAGAATTGTTGAATCTTAGTATACTTGTGTACATTGGATAGGTCATGCACATGCTTATTCAACATGAACACATAAATTACATCTCCATTCCTGTTCCTCCTTTTTAATTCATAACAAAGATGAATCTTGCTAATGAAGAAACGAATCGCCAACAATTACCTGATTTGGTTGAGGACAGTCCAATAAAAATTTCACCAACACTTGCACATCTGTACTGGCCACAGCTCCTTGGGAAGTCCCCAATAATAGCTCCACAACCACAAGTAGCTCATCAATCAAAGCATTTATTTCTCCCACTGGTCTAGGGAGTGTCCCATCTGCAAATAAATGCAAGGAATCCCGCTCCGGAACAATCCAGTAGCACCTCCGCATTCCATCAAGCAGCATCTGTAATGCATTTGCTTCTCGCATTATTGCAGCCTCTGTAAAAACCATGTCAGCAAGAGAAGACAGTAGCTTCTTCTGGAGACCATATGAGCAGCGGCTCCACAGCTTCAGGTCTAGTAATAATTTACTAAACAGGGGAACCTTTAGATTGTCATTAAATTTTGGCGCTTGTGCTAGTAGCACAACAGCAGCAACTATCTCTTCATTTCTTGCATCAGGTCTTTCTATGATGCTTGAATGTTGTTCAGAAACTGGCACACAGAGAAGGTGAGCAAGTATTTGAGTGAGCAACTGTGGTGCATGCCCTCTAAGCAGCTCTTCAGCATTTCCAGGATGCTGCAATGACAAAGATATGATCCGTAAAATGGGTGCTGCAAGGACTGCAGCTCTGGATGACACATGAGGATTTTCCATAGTAGGTTCCATGGTGTCCTTGTCAACTACCCCAATAGCCAATGGAAGCAATGATAATGGACCCCCTTCCCCTGCTGCCCATATCGTTTCTATTGGGCGAGTCCTAGCAGCAATGTGCACATGACCAAGAACTTCTGCCGGCCTTCTATGTGTGCCTGAATCCAAAATAACTCGTGTTAGCAACAATTTACAACAAAAGGTTTTGTTTCACTGAAAATTTTAGAGAGAAGTGGTACTACCTGCTGTACCTGCTGGAGAAGCATCAGGACATGAATGCCCAACTAAAAGTTTGGGGTGATAAAGCAGATGCAATGAAGACTCTAATTCCATGTCTAAACTCACAGAATCTTCAGCTGCCATCATTGCCACTTCATTAAGTGAGAAACTAGGTAAGCCAGCGCCGAAGCCAAATGCAGGGACAACGTCACCTCCTCTTGCTGCCAATCTGGCCATTTTTTCCTCACCGATCGGTTCTTTAAAAATGTAAACAGGCCCCATCTCTGCAAATAATGGGCATAATCTCCTTCTTCTCTGAAGACCAGCCATTGTAGGTGGGGGGTTAGTACCAATGCAGCAAAATGCTAAAGGTTTTGTAACTCGAGGAAACTCAAACGGACGTGAATCACATAGATGACCATCCACATATAGCTTCACTTCACTCTCAGCTTTTCCCAAAATGCTTTGTCGATGAACATGCTCTATTCCAATGAAGTACCAATGACGTGGCTTGAAGTTGTAAGTAAAATGCAATGAAGCCTTCTTGCCTTTTGAGCTTGCACTCTCAACCACAAGAAACTGGCTATGGAAGTATGCTTCAAGGCCCTGATTATCCGCTGAGAGAAAGCTAAAAAGCCTGGGCATGTGTGCAGTGCCCTCTCCAGCAAGCGCACTCGCTGCAGCTGCTGCAGACATGGCTGAAGACTTACCAGACTTGGCCACAGCAGCAGCAGCAATCGCTGCTGCTGTAGTCGCAGCATGTACTGTATCAGCAAACGACTCAATATAGAGCCAAGTTGCAAAGGCATATCCATTGATGAAAGGCCACTTGCTTTCACCTGGACCAAGTAGCCCTGAGCTTTCTCCATCGAACTCAAAGGTGTGAGATGGTCCTCTAGTTTCCTCCCCTATTAATGCCCTTTCTAATGGAAGAAGAAGAGCAAGTGACTTCCCATCAGAAATAACATCTGCAATTGCTTTAAGCCATGCTTGAAGATCTGAACCTGTAAGGCAATGTGATCCTAAAATAGTCAACAACTCGAGAAGAGGCTTAGCATCCCACTTTTCATTCAGCAGCACACTTGACTCTGCTCTGTTTCTGGTGAAGATTATCTGAGCAGCTGCTATGAGCACTCGAAGAAGGCCCGCAGCAGAGCACATAGATCTATTCCGAGTGCAAGACATCAGAATAAAAGCTAATCCCCTCACCATTCGCGTTCTTGGGCTTGGTTCATTCTGTGATGCATCTCTTGAAGGAAGCCAAGGAATCAGCTTCCCAGCTGCTAAAGCAGCTCCTACACTAAGCATCATCCTAGGAGAAGTATCACCTTTCTCTTCATATTGCCCTTCAGAAGCCCCCATCTTCGCCAACAAGATCTCTACCACAAGATTTGAAGTGTTATATGTCACAGTCTCTTTATCAAGCTGCTCCTCTTCAATGACGATGCTCCTTAGCTTGTCTAGACTGTTAGGATCAGATCCTTGAATAGCTGAATCAATCAAATGGAGGAGCTCCGCAGAAGCATTTGGAAGGATTGCCTTGCCCTTGTGAAGTAGAGGTGAGCCTAGCGGTGAAGGCAATGAAGAGGCATCCAAAGATGAAAAAATTGGACTTTTATCGGATATGGAACTATTGGTCGTGTCCCGATCGGCATGACTTGAAAAAGGTGATGTTATATCACGACTTCCATCAATGTTTTCAACATTAGAGCTCTGTTTTTCAGTGCTTTTACGAGGAGAACCAGCTTCTTTATCTTGTCCAAAAGCACCGAAAGAAATCCTTTCTAGCAATGAAGGTGTGGTTGAGGCTGTGCTTTTTCCTTGAGGATCCTGCAAAGAGACTTGGAAGAACTCTTCGTCGTGTTCATTGTGCTCCTCAGTATTTGAAGGAGATATATTCCAATCCTTGATGAGGGGAGGGGTCACCCAATCACTCTGCTCTGAAGAAGATACACTCGATGCCACATATTTAACTTCAAAAGGCTCATCAAGTACGTTGAGATCTCTAATGGCATTATCATTTAGATTGAGATCTCTTCCTGTTTCGCTATCCTTTCCATGTGTGTGAGAAGTTACAGGATTATTTACAGCCTCCTTGACGCCACTGGGGAGCACCCCATTGGAAACTTTTGAGAAATCAGGTCCAGGATGCTGAGCTGTGGATTCAGATGAACTGTACACAGCCTGATCAGCCAAGGATGAATTCGGTAATGCTACAATGACTGATTTCTTCTCACCAGAAGCAGTAAGATATGTATGTTGTAAACCTCCTTCCTCCACCCCATAGTCATGGCCTTGATTATCCTCTGCAACAGTCCCTGTATTTTCAATGATTGAGATGGTCTCTTCACAAGTTACTAGATCCTTACATTCTGAGCCATCACCACGCCTATCTTTTCTAAGTGCTCCTATAACCTCTTCATCTGATTTGATTTCTTCAAAAGTGATAGGATATTTAGGTTCTTCTAAGTCTCCTGTGTTCGAGTCATATCCATGGCTGCCTCTTCCCCTCATTGCCTCAATTTCTTCAACAGATTCAATCTCGTCAGAAGCCAGAAGGTTCTCAGGATCTAAGGCTCCTCTATCTAAGTCATCTTTGCCATTTGTTCCAGACGTTGCTGTTTCAGCAAGCTTCTCCCCAACATGATAGAAGAATGACGATGACGACCCTTCATCATTCATCTTTGCTAAGCGAGTCTTCTCATCAGTAATTCTGATCCCAGCAGATGAGAAACCACCCAATGCATCTGAAGCTGAAGGAAACTGAGTTCCATTCAAGGTCAGAGAATCTCTTTCTCCCACCGTATCAACATCCTCTTTTTTCTTGACATGGCCAGCTTCCTTCTCGGCCATAGCTGCCTAGGTATGAGGTGAAACCCTAAATGCAGATCGATTCTAGCTCCTTTATGCAGAAAAAGCTTCGATCAATGCAGAATCCTCGGATCATGATTCGGGTTTATGCCCATCGAACATAGAAAATAGCAAAAAATCTAAATAGAAAAACAGAATTGCATACCTGAATCAAACATATAGATAATCTTCGTCTTTGATGCCCATCTTTGAGCAGTATAACAATAAAAGCAACCAAATCCTTGATAAATTAGAACTCTAGATCCTTCCTTTCAGGAGCTTCAGATCTCGATTAATGTCTGTCGATCAAGCTTTTAAATATAAACAAACACAACAATTATAAGCACAAATGCATCCGTAGCCGAGAAAATAAGCCTTTCCAAAATACTAATGCCCAATTTAAGTGATTTCTGCTTAGGATATAGATACCATCGTAATCTAGCTACGCAACCCTAAAGTCAGATCCTGGATCCTTTGTCGGTAGTTTATGATCACAGCTGAGCAGTGTTAATTGCGATTGATCATGATGAGAAAATTACACATTATGTACAGATGTCATATATGACTGAATCAAGCCCCGAATGAAGAAGGCAAGTGATTTGAAGGATATCAGGCACACTAAAAACCTAAACCCTATTCTGTCAGTCTAAGCAACCAATCCCTAAATGTGGATCCTTGATCTTGAAATCGAATGGGCAACTAGAGGTATGGAGCTTAAACAAACTGGAGATAAACAAACAAAGGAATGGACACGAACAATTGGCATATACCTTAATCGAATCCTTCGAGGAGAGGCAGATATTGCATCCAAATCTGAGAACGGCGGCCGAAAAGCTAACATAAATAAAAGAAGTGGCACGCACGCACAGATGATTCTGGCTATGGTGGAGGAACCTCGAAGATCTGGTTATTTACTGCCAAGAGAAGAAGCAAAAGAAGAAGAAACAATGGAAAGGGAAGGTTTTGAGCACTGAGAGTCAAGGGCAAGAGTCCCCCTTCCTGCTTCACGAGACGAGACGCGGAGCATTTCCTGTTCTACTGTGCTTGGTAAGTCGTGCTCGGGCATGACCCACAAACGTGGTCGCTGCCTGCAAGCAACGCATCGCTCATGTACATACATGCGCATGTATGTATGTGCATGCGCATGCGCATGTATGTATGTGCATGCGCATGCATGTATGTGCATGCGCATGCATGTATGTGCATGCGCATGTATGTATGTGCTTGTGCTTGTGCATGTGCATGTATGTATGTGCTTGTGCGTGTGCATGTATGTATGTGCATGCGCATGTGCATGTGCATGTGCTTGTGCTTGTGCATGAGCATGTGCTTGTGCATGTGCATGCGCATGCATGTATGTGCATGTGCTTGTGCATACATGAGCGTGTATGTATGTCCATGTGCGTGTGCATGCGCATGCATGTATGTGCACGTGTGTGCATGCGCATGTATATGCGCAGGTGTGTGCATGTATGTATGTGCTTCTGCATGTATGTATGTGCATGTGCATGTGCATATATGTATGTGCTTGTGCTTGTGCATGCGCATGCATGTATGTGCATGTGCTTGTGCATGCGCATGCATGTATGCACACGTGCGTGCATGCGCATGCATGTATGCGCACATGTGTGCATGCGCATTTGTGCATGTGTGCATGTGTGTGTGTGCATGTGAATGTGCATGGTCGCGGGCACATGCATCGTTGTATGTGTCCGATTTTTGTCATCGGCTATGCTCTTCTTCTTCTATTCTCGCGAATCTAGCCATGTGAAGAAGCACTGTTGGAAATCGCATATGCCCGGAAACTGCAGATGCAACGTCGTGTTTAAACTGAAGTTGTCATACGAAGCCTTATTACAAGAGTTCTTCGGGGGAATCATCAGCTCCGTCGGCTAACAGACATGCAGCTAGCTAGTTGTTCCAGCCCTCCGAACGAGTACTCTGAACAATCCAATCGATGCGTAAAACGTACATTCCAATAGGTAGCCAATGCAAATGGATATTGACAATAAAACTTGTGGCAAACTACATGCAAATGGGATAGATACATGACAAAGATCCATGGAGATCGCCAGATGTCAACCTCCTTCTCCTTGGCCTGCTTTGCCGCTACTTGATAATGGGTGGGTCCAATCACAACCTTGATTTCATCTATTTTGGATCATTGCTTGGCCCATAAGCATTGTTTTGTTGTTTGTCTCAGCTAAGCTTCAAGCTCTGATTCTCTGTATCGCATTTCCTGATCTCAGTATCTTGCCTCGACTTGCCGTCATCTGCCATCCTCCCTCTTGTCCATATTCATGCAAAGCAGCTCGTGACACACGAGACATAGCAAATAGAATTATCATCAGGCATTCTCTAAAGATGGACAGAGGAGCCTCGATCCAGCTCAAATGTCATGGAGATATGCCATTTGGGCTTGGCAATGCATCCCATCAGGATCTACGTCATGCATCTTGCTTCTAGGTTATCCATACGCGACTCAAGGTTATTTTGTCACCTAATCACATGCATACTAATTATAGCACAATAATTCTTACATATACAATCTTCTTCATACTTAGTCTTACGTACTAATTCTAACATGCCAAGTCATGCATCATTCTCGATGTATGTCATGCCACACATCATATTCAGTTAATAGTTTTCCCAAGAGATATATATATATACACACACACATACACACAATAATTATTTAGGGTTTAGGGTTTAGGGTTTAGGGTTTAGGGTTTAGTTATTTTAATTATGAAATATAGAAATAATCCTAAAACATTAATTTTAAGGTATAAGTTTTTATCAATTAAAGAACCTTAGGCTTAGTACATTATTGAGAGCATAATATATATAGTTTATTTTCTTCGCTGTTATGTGCTTTGGGATATTATTTAACAAGTTATAAATTCAAAATATTATTTAATAAATAATAGAAAATCTCAAAATATACTAAGAAAAAATTCAGAATATATTTAAAATTATTTTGAAAAATTCAGCATAGATAACCAAAAAGAAATTATTTGCAGACATACAAATTTTTATTTGAAGTAAAATTTTGCATTTTGTAGTATAAGAAATGTCTAATGTTGCTAAAAGAGAGTTTGTTAAGCTTGTCGTTAGTGGCAAGAACTACTTGACATGGCCACTAGATGTCAAAATTATGTTTAGCGCTAAGAACATCCTGAAATATATTCAAGATCATATTATTGGGGCATTAGCTTCTGGCAACGTTGAATTGCTTACTCAAGCTAAGAAGAATCGGGCACTACACTTCCTCAAGAATGAGTATATAAGTGAGGAAGATCCAAAAGTCCTTTGGGACTCGTTAAAGGATAGTTATGGGCACTAGATGAAGGCCTTGTTTTCAAAAGCAAGGTGTGAGTGGCTTCACTTACATTTTTCAGGATTATAAGAATGTAAAGCAATATAACTGAATCTTTCACTGCATTGTTACATGTCTTAAGCTATATGGTGAGAAAATTATCGATGTTAATATATTTGACAAAAGTGTATCCACATTCCACCCTAATTATGTCCAGATCTAGAGACAACACCAGCCGACTAAGTACAAGAAATACTCTGAACTGGTTTCCATGTTAATGTAAGCGCAAAGAGAGGACGAGACACATAATATTGAGAATCATATGTCTCAACCCACTAGAAACTTAACTATACCAAAAGCTCATGCTAGCTCATGCAAGAAGGGAAAGAACCAAGATCACGAGAAGAGCTCTTGGAAGAATGGTGGAAAGGTTAAATGGACATTCTTCAAGAATAAATGAGAGAATAAGAATATGAAGCCTAAGAAGGGCACTACGTCTAGCGGTGAATATAGAAAACAGGATCAGGTTTGCATGAAGTGTGGGACAAAGGGACATTAGTCTCGTATATGCACCACACCCAAGCACCTCATTGAATTCTATCAAGAGAGGCATTGAAAGAAAAATATTTCAAAGGAATACAAGTCACACTTCACCTGCGAGATTCTGAACTCAAGGGAGGATATAAACATCACGAACATCAACAAGAAGGTCGAAGAGAAAGCACATGACACTAAAACGAAACTCTCGAAGGAGAATATTGTTGATGGTGATCTTCTTGAGCTTGATAATGGTGATCTTCTCGAGCTTTATAACGATCTTTTTGTATAAGAACTCTATGGGGGTATCATATAAGTGTTGTAATCTTCCTTTCTTACATTAAGATTATCTTTGTTTTAATGCATTTGATTTGTGTTCTTAGAAGAACAATGATATAAGCTTTGTTTAGAGCATGATTATCTTAATAATAGTTTGATGTCTATTTAAAATATTGATACATTCTCGACTTATATTATCTCTTAGCGTTTATATTTACTACATAATATGAACAGTTTATAAGAGTTAAATGTTTTATGATAGAACAGTGTCAAGTACTAAGGTAATGATAAAGGAGATGTTTCTCGTAAACAATCGCACTACAAACATTATCTCTAGAGACACCCGATACTTCTAGACGTTAAAGAAGATAACTTAAAATATAACAACCATTACAGGAAGCAATAAAGGCAAAGTTAAATTTGGTTAATAAAAGAAAATTATTTGATCTGTTAAATTCTATCTCTCTCCACTTGTCTATATCCGTGCTTATCTGTGGAGTTCTACTATCTTGTTGCATAGATCGGTTACCGACATGTTTTACAACAAAGATAATACAAGTTTGAGACATTGCAAGGCAAGGTTACTTAGATAATCAAATACGATATCAACTTATAGCTAGCGATGCAACAATCGATAACACGACACCAAAACACAATTATAAGCTTGTTTCATTAAGTTCACCCCCATCGTTATCTGGCACCAAGATTGCAGACCAATCCACATACATGAATCGAAGCTTGTTCAAGGTCATAGTCCGCCATATCAAATGCAATTAGGGTTAGGTGATGGTTTGGGCACATTTAACGAGATAATTAGGGTTAGGTGATGGTTTGGGCATGGCTAACAAGATAATCGGGATTAGGTCATCATTAATAAAATGGTTAGGGTCGGGTTTGTCTAAATTAGGGTTTGGGCTGAAACAATTAGGGTTTTGGTCAGTCGTGGGGAGTCAGGCTTTGGGGAGTTCAGGTTTGGTCATCCATGGGGAATCAGGGTTTAGGGTTTGGTCAGCCACAGGGAATTAGGGTTCAGTCAGCGATGGGGAGTTAGGGTTTGGTTAGCCATGGGGAATTAGGGTTTGGTCAGACATGGGGAATTAGGGTTTGGTTAGTCATGGGGAATACAGGGGGGTTCAGGGTTTTGTCAGCCATGGGGAATTAGGGTTTGGTCAATCACGGGGAATTAGGGTTTAGGGTTTGGTTACCCATGGGGAATTAGGGTTTAGGGTTTGGTTACCCATGGGGAATTAGGGTTCAGGTCAATCATGGGGAATTAGGGTTTAGGGTTTGGTTAGCCATGGGGAATTAGGGTTTTTTCAATCACGGGGAATTAGGGTTTGGTCAATCATGGGGAATTAGGGTTTGGTCAGTCACGGGGGAATTAGGGTTTGGCAAGCCACGAGGGCATTAGGGTTTGGCTAGTCATGGGGGGAATTAGGGTTTGGCCAGTCATAGGGGGATCAGGGTTTGGTCAGCCACGGGGGGATTAGGGTTTGGCCAGTCATGGGGAATTAGGGTTTGGCCAGTCGCATGGAATTAGGGTTTGGTCAGTCATGGGGGGATTAGGGTTTAATAAACCATAAATCCCCCATGACCGAACAAACCCTAATTCCCTAAACCCTAAACCCTAATTCCCTAAACCCTAAACCCTAAACCCTACCCATGGGGGGATTAGGGTTGGGCCAGTCATGGGTAATTAGGGTTTGGTTAGTCGCAGGGAATTAGGGTTTGGTCGGTCATGGGGGAATCAGGGTTTGGTCCGCCATGAGGGGAATTAGGGTTTAGGGGAGGGAAGTAGGGTTTGGTCGGTCCTGGGAGAATTAGGGTTTGGGGAGGCATGGGGGGAATTTAGGGTTTGGCGAAGGTTAGGGTTAGGGTTAGGGTTAGGGTTAGGGTTAGGGTTAGGGTTAGGGTTAGGGTTAGGGTTAGGGTTAGGGTT
>JBBBWG010030787.1:17970-47457 GCA_037176905.1 Azolla pinnata | reverse complement strand
CTGTCAGCGACCGTGATCGTGGCTTGAGCCTGGAGCTGGGACTATTAGCGACTGTAATCGCAACTCGAGTCTGGAGCTGGAACTGTTAGCGACCGTAATTGCAGCTCGAGTCTGGAGTTGGAATTGTTGGCGACGGTAATCGCAGCTCGAGTCTAGAGCTGGAACTGCTATCGACTGTAATCGCAATTCGAGTCCGGAGCTGGAACGGTTAGCGACTGTAATCGCAACTCGAGTCTAGAGCAGGAACTGTCAGCGACCGTAATCGTAGCTTGAGCGCTGGAACTGCTATCGACTGTAATCGCAATTCGAGTCCGGAGCTGGAACGGTTAGCAACTGTAATCGCAACTCGAGTCTGGAGCAGGAACTGTCAGCGACCGTAATCGTAGCTTGAGCCTGGAGTTGGGACTGCTAGCGACTGTAAAATCGCAACTCGAGTCTGGAGCTGCAACTGTTAGCGACCGTAATTGCAGCTCGAGTCTAGAGCTGGAATTGTTGGCGACTGTAATCGCAACTCGAGTCTGGAGCTGGAACTGTTAGCGACTGTAATCGCGCAACTCGAGCCCGGGATCTTAAACAATAGCGGCTATAATCTCAAACTGGTGCCTGGAGCTAGAATTGTAGTCATCGTGATCGCAACCGATGCCTGGACGTGGAACTGTAGTCACCGTAATCGCAATTGGGGCCTGGAACCGGAATTGCTAGTCATTGCCTCCGCAAATGGAGCTTGGAGCTGAAACAGTAGTCATTATGATTGCTTCACTAGAGCTTGGGAGTTGCAGTAACCGTAATCGCAACTCGAGCCTGGAGCTGAAATTGTATCCACCTGTAATCGCATCTCACGCCTAGAGCTGAAACTATAGTCACTATAATCACTTGTGGAGTTGTAATTGCTATAGTCGCAACTGGAGCCTGGAGCTTAAACTGCAGCCACCGTAATCGCAACTAGAGTCTGGAGCTTAAACTATACTCGATGTAATCACTAGTGGAGCCTGGAGCCGAAACTGTAGTCAATGTTATTGCGATTGGAACGTGTAGCTCAAACTATAAGCTGTGTAATTGCAACTGGTATTGGAACTAGAGTAGATGGTATGAGCAGATTTGCCCGAAAGCAAGCAAGAGCTCCGTCCGACGAATCCTCACTTCTAATGCCGTCGTAAAGCAAAGCAAACTTCGGTGAATCTTAAAATGAAAATGAAACCATTCATAAGCCCCAATCATTTTTAACATATATAGCATTAATCAGGCGATTATAGCTTACTTTGCCTCTCTCATTCTAATCTCTTTAAACATACGTTTTGCCTAAGAAGACGGTAAATATACCTCTCGTTCTTCCCCTCCTCTCTCCTTGGGTGAAGCAGACTCTTATGAAGGTAAGATGATTGTGCAATCAAATGTGCAAATCGCCAGCAATCAATCGTCAAGCATTCAAAACCTCAAAAGAAATAGTCCAAGCAATTCGGCAAACAACAACTTGAGGCAAAATGCAAGTGAATTCCCAAATATGTATTCAAATTCGATGCCACGTATTCAATGAAACAATGCCTATGAAGAGGATAGACAATCCGTGGACCACTTCCCACCAGAAATTGTTCAAGTTAGGCATGTGTGAAAAGAAAGAAAGCCAAACAGAGAATGCAAAAAATCGATCAAAACCAAGGGTCTTCCAAAGAGCCCATACATACTGAATTTACTTTGATCACAGCACAATGCGTAGGTGATCAAACATACACTTACAGAGTTAGCTCTTTACTCGACGATTGTCAAAACAATAGTTCACAAACCAATCATATCGAGGATATGAAGACATCTCAAAATTATGTTCCAGTTTCCATTCAAAGATATGTGGGCTGATTGGGACCTAGGAGTGCTTCGGATTGCTTGAGAATCAAAGCCTTTGGAAAGGTTATCTAATAATAACCTTTCGAATACATTCTAAATCTCCAAGTGGATTTCCAAAGCTCAAATCAGCGATCGCTTACCTTGCTATGCAGGAAATCCTGAAATTGAGTGATATTTTTCATATGAAAACTTGACAATGTAGAGAATAAAGACAAATTCATGAAACTTGAGATATATCACATGAACTTTGGTTTACCTTACTTAGGATAGATGACAGAGTGGCAATAGGAAATGCATATCTGTACATAGCAATGGATACCCTAAACCCTAAACTGGCAACATATACATGCAGATACATATACAGGCAATGCTGTTTTTGGCTATAAAACCAGTAAACCATGTCAAACGTCATAGTGTGTTAGCAGAGATCATGGTGATTCAGGTAATGATGAATCTAGGCTCTCTCTACTTTAGACTAGTTTACCCTAAAACATAATATAACTTACCATTGCTTTCACCACCTCATTGTGGAATTATCAGGGCAAGGAAGTGCCCTCTCCAACTTCGCTTTCAGCACAATGCCCCCATCTCAATGTAGCACCAAAACATCATCTCAATGTAATACCAAAATCCACAAAAGGCTGAGATTACCTGGATCTCCAATGTGAAGAAGAATCATGCCTTCTCTAGGACACTGTGCATAGTGAGTTATGTCATCTGAAAAACAAAGTGTAGTTAACATAATCCGCTTCCTCCCTTGACAAACAGATGCTAATGGAGTTACAAACGATCAGGCAGGAAAAGTATGAGGCCCAAATTTGATAAAACCAGCTTCTTTTCTTCCACTTCATTTTTCATAAAATTACACCCTCCTTACGACAAGCATGTGAGCTTGACAATATTACAATAAAGGAGCTTTACATGCTATTCATCAAACACTCCTCAAGAACACAATATTACTGTATGAATCGATGCCTTAAGGGATTGAACATTTCTGGATCTTCAACAATTGGTTTAGTAATAATGGCAAGGACCAAAAAATGTCAGTTAGCTAAAGCTAATCATATTGTAGAATTGTTGTATGTTCTGTACAGCTCAGCCCAGAAGTCAGGCTTTGAGGTTTATATCTTAGGGTTATGGGTTGGATTTTTAGGGGTTCATAGGGCTTAAAGTTTAGTGTTATGGTTTCAAGTTGTGGTTCAGGGAGTTTAGGGTTCATGGTTTATGAATTATGGTTTCTGAGGCAGGAATAGCTTAATGCTCACTTGATTTGACTATTACCTGAGTATGAGTATTAGAAACTTGAAAACTATGCTTTATACACAACCTCGAAAGCGAAACCGCCGCATTCTGAAGTGAGAACCAATGTCACCCATGCTCCACATGTTCCAAAGAGTAGTTGAGGCCGTCTCACGCTCCCAGTTGGACATGTTAAGCTTAATGAAGGCTCCACGATTCAACTCCTTCATGGTTCAAAGCATTTCACAAGTTTCAAGCTGAGGCCACCTCCTGCTGAAGCTCGAGAGACAGGAATCGTTTGTGCTATAGTGTCATACTCAGATGTGTAGAATCTACATACTAACCCATTGGGGATAATAATGTGATTGCTGAGGCCGAAAAGTTTATCCAGCTAGCTTTACATGATTTGTAATCCACATTGGAAAACCGCAGGTAGGTAACACCAAACCAAATAAATAACCTCAGCACGATCCCTGAGAATAACCATCCAGTATCAGCCTTCCTTGGTCTTCCCATCCGAAACAGTTTCCTCTGATGTATCATCTGTACCACTTTTCGGACCATCAGTAGTAATCTTTAAATGCGGTTCAGATTGGATTTTGTTTGAAGATTCCACATTATGCTTGGAGACTATTCCTTCCATAGGCAAGTTTATATCCGACTTCTGAGGATCAGGACCATTAGGTTCCACCTTCACAGGCACAAGATGTGATGCAGTTTGAACTTTATCACTGTCTTCTACAAGGAATGGCCACCGCTTTTGAAAATCAGTCTGCTTTTTCTCGCTTGAAAACAAGGAGCTGAAAGCTGCATCCGATGACCCTGATTGATTGGTAGGCAGCAAAGTAGATGATAGTGGTGGCACAATAAGGCTTTGTGAACTCACACATGCTGATATGTTATTCAAGATTGGAAAGTGAGAAGGTAATTCTGCCCCATTAGCTCCTGCATTACCACGATCACGGTAATCAAAACTTTGGTCAAAAGGCCAAGGAAAAGATGGAATGGTTAGCCCATTTAGCCCATTTTGTAATAGAGGGGGGAGATTTTTTGCATCCAATGACATCAAGCTATTCTCTTGAAATTTACTATTGCCTAAGCTGAGCATTGGAAATAGATTTTGTTTCTTTTTCCCTTTTCTACTTTTCCTGTGAGGTGGCAAAGGAGGTGGGCTTTGGTTAATCCAAGCTGGCAAAGTAGGCTTGCAGTCAGTATATACTAGATCAACAGAACGGCAGATTGCAGCTATTGTTGATGGGAAAACAAGCCGTTCAACTGGTGGTGGAGGTTTGAATGCCTCTCGCAACCAGTGAGGTAAGGTGCTTGCAGATGAGCTTTTATGATCTTCTTCAGTACTAACAGGAGTATTATACACACTTTCTCCTGCTTTATTCCTACTCTTGGAAAGCACTTTCGACTTTGATGGTTCACTGACTTGGGGTAAACTTAATCCCTTCATTTCTGGAAGCTTCATCGAGGCCAGTAGATCTACATTCGGCTTAAAATGTGAAACATCCTGTAGAGACTGGGGCAGTATATCAGGTAAATTTTGGAACTTAGGGAGTTCCAGTGGTGGTTCTACATGTCCTGAAGAATTCCCTTTCTCGAATCTCAATGGCAGGTTAGAGAATCGCCATTCACTGTCCTTGAGAAGATCATAAGAACTGAATGATGGTGGTGTCTGTGGGTTTTTCTGTGAAGAAGCTTTGAGTCCACTTAAAAGCCGGTAGCTTGAGGAAGCAACCCCAGATTTATCACCTGTTGGCAGTCCAATGGATGCAAGGTCTAACTTATGCTGAAAGTGGATCCTTGCAATATCATCCTTTAAATTTGTTCCAACCCCTCCAGTTGCACTACCAAAATGTGGCAGCCGATGCTTGAAGTCGACTCCCATGGGTGGTAGACCTGATAGATCAATATTTTCTCCTTTCACGCCCTTGTGATATAAACTCTCTATATCTATTTTAGGTAAGGCCATGTCCTTGGTCTGAGATCGGATTGCTGAGTTGAATACATCTTTTAATCCAAGGGAAGGAGCATTCTTTTGAATTGATAATGTGTTATCTGATAGTCCGTTTCCATCTCTGACAAATGGTTTTCCTAACATATCGAAAGATCCATCAAACATTTTCATCTGTTCCTCATGCCACCTATCTGCTAGATCTTTAGGACTCCTGAAATTTGAGAACTTCAGCTTAGGATCCTGAAGCATAGAAACCCAATTGCCCCTCCCATATCTTCTTACACCAGACCATAGTGCATCCAATTCTTCTTCTGACCAAGTAGCTGGCATTTCAACTTTAGTCACGGGCTCTATGCCACCTAGATATGGTAGAAAAGGAAATGCCTTTCCCTGCTTGTCGTTCCTTGGAAATAAAGTAGAGGGCTCAAGCATGTTCAGCCCATATCCCAAATCAGTCTCTATTTTGGGAATCGATGAATTCGTTGAAGTAGAGCTGTTGATCATTTTTTCTCCGCAGTTGAAGCTATCAAAACGTTTCTTGGATGAACATCTTAGCTTCTCAAAGCTATCTTTGAGTTGAATTCCCAAGCCTAAATTCATCGATAGATTCAGATCTGTTGGCAAATTTCCCCTGTTTCCAAATTGATGTGCTACAATATCAGTAAGTTGACCACTAACTTGTGGCATGGGGAAAATGAAAGGGTTGTCAGCTTTATTTTCAGATTGCGTAGGATATTGTTGAACCTGCAAAACGATAAAAAATCAAGTACAGATTTGAATACAGTGCTTCAACCAACAGAATTATTCAATTTAGACTAAAAATTACTGCTTTGAAATACCTTACCCCTAAAGATGAACCAAGAAATTTTAGGTCATTCACGTTGCTTCTATCCCCATGGTCCAAAAGATTGTCCTTCTTGGATGAGTTACTTAAAACTGATAGTGCAGCAGAAAACCCTGTTGAAATGTCATTCACTCTCTTCATTTGAACAGTGTGTGAATTACCATTTGCATCAGTTGAAATTAATGGAACTTTTATCCCAGGGGTTGCGCCACTCTGTACACTAGAGTCATCAATATCAGTTGGACGATTTGATTCCCATTGAGATGTATCTGCGCTAGAAAACACCGAATGAAGTCTCGGGTTTCTTAACATGTGAATTGGCAAAAACGTAGAATTTTGAGATGCTCGAAGTCCATCTAGGTTTTCTGAAGCTGAAATATTGTTTATTATAATATTATCTTGTGGTTCTTGACAACTGGTTAAAGAATCCCCAACTTCTGGCTTGTCAGAACGCGCAGCTATCCGTTCTTTTTGCCTAGCTCTAAGTCTTGCCCTGTTTCATTTAACTTCCAATGTTAAGTACATGAAAAATACAGAGGTATATATTTCTAAGATCAATGCCAAGGTTTCAAACTCACTGTTTGTTTTTTAGAGCTAATCCTGCTGGTGTGTATTCTGGTTCAGCAATATCCTCTTTATCGCTCTGTTCATAAAAGACAAGAATGTTTACAATTACTCAAATGGTATTCTGATTGTTTGCTAATATTGTGCCACGTCCCCCACATGTGCCTAATAAATGTCTAATTAGTACTGATAAACATGAAGAATACGCCAAATGCATTCTCTTGATTCAGAAAACTTGATGGTATAAGAAAATTATTAACAAAATTTGATGGTATTAAGAAATTATTAAGAAATATTGATGCCAAATTCGGTAGATAAAACCTCATTTAACACTTCTGCCATAGCAATATTGAAGTCCTCTTTATAGGAAATAGACTTTCGCATCCGCTTGCCTCGCCCAAGAGCTCCTTCTTCCTCCATCTGTAGTTTCTCCCACCTGTTAAGTAATCGGGTAGTTTAAAAAAAACCAAAGCACCCATATAAGTTTCCAGATGCCTATAGTAGAACGATAGCAGAAGAAAAAAACAAAAAAATAAAATATCCAACATTGAAAGGCTTATCACCTTATCCTGAGAAGCTTGTCCCAATTGCTGTCTTCATCAGCTGACTGCCTTACGGCAGCAGTATTTCCATTTACAGAGGATTCCACGTCCTTTTCTTTAGAAATTGCATCATTTGCATCATGATCTTCAGTTGTATCCATATCATTCCAATCCCAAGCCTATACTTCAGAACAAAAAAAATACGAATAATTATGAACACTGCAACCCACCGGCTAAATCCAAAATATATAAAGAATATGTAAGTTAAAGATCTAATTAAGTAAACTGGCCCACCTTTAGTGACCCCAACAAATCACTTTCTGCCTCTGCTTCTGCCACTTCACTGGTTACGTCTGACCGATCTAGCAGACGAGCAACAGCTGCATCATCCCATACTAGTGTTGGCCGACCCACTTTATGACAAGTATCTTCATATACATCTCCAAGACCCCCTGATTTCCTTTTTGGCTTTCCATCTGATTCAGTTAAACTTTCAGTGGCATTCTCCGAATTGATTGCTTCTTGACCAGTCCCTTGGAAAAGCTCCTCAGTGCCCCACTTCAAAATATCTTCAACCTCCTTCTGTGAACCTGATTTATTGGCAAAGAGATGGTCGAGCATTAATTTTTTCTTGGCAAGTTGGAGAATGCGTTCTTCCACACTTGCTCGGACTACAAGCCTATACACAAGAAGTCGTTTGGATTGGCCTATCCTGTGAGCTCTGTTCATTGCTTGTATATCAGCATGTGGATTAAAATCAGAGTCATAAATTATCACAGTGTCTGCTGATGCTAGGTTTATACCCAGGCCACATGCCCGAGTTGAAAGGAGAAACACAAACCGAGAGGAATCTTGGTTAAACCGGGCAATTGCCGCTTGCCTCTCACTAACTGATACTGACCCGTCTACTCTCTCAAAAGTTTGACTGCCAAATTCCATTGTTAGGTAATCCTCTAGGATGTCAAGCAGCCTTGTCATTTGAGAAAACACGAGGACTCTATGCCCCTTCTCTTTAAGAATCTTCAGCATTGCATGTAGAAGGGTCAACTTTGCTGAAGCTTTAATTCTCATCTCATGAAGAAATTCTGGAGACCCAGTTTCTGGCTCCGTCCCGGGAATTAGATACGGGTGATTGCATACCTTACGAAGTTGAACAACAATGTTTACTAAAGATTGATGCTGATTTGGTTTTCCAGCTTGTCTTAGTACCTGGTAATTCTTGGTCAGAAGAGCGCGATAATATTCTGCCTGTAAAGAGCTCAGTTCTACTGGTACAACTCGTTCTGTCTTTGGAGGAATATTTTGCATGGCATCCTTCTTAAGCCTACGAAGCATGTGAGGCGCAACAAGTTTTTTCAACTCCTCAACTTGCTCTGCAGTACTCAGGCTATTACACCTCTCTTCAAATGCATCTTGGGATGGAAATGCATTTAACTGTAAGAATTTCAGAAGATTGTGCATTTCTCCGACATTATTTTGTAAGGGAGTTCCCGTCAAAAGAACTCTGTGGGAGAATGAGAAAGTATTCAAAAGTTGGACCAGCTTGCTTTCAGTATTTTTTAACCGGTGACCTTCATCAACAACCAAAACTTCCCATGGAACACTTCGAAGTTGGCTAGAATCTGCAAGTATCATTTCATAGGTTGTCAATAAGACATTGAACTTATAATTCCCTCGATCCCGTTTATCACCAATTGCATGCCATTCATATTGCCTTATGTTTGCTCTTGCTTTTGCACTTCCATGATATTCAACAACATTCACTTGAGGAGCCCATAGAGAAAACTCGGCCATCCAGTTGGGCATTGTTGAAAGTGGAACTAGAACTAATGATGGAGCACTGACTTTGAACTCTTGGTAGAGGGAACACATAAAAGCTGAAGCAGAAATAGTTTTCCCAAGACCCATTTCATCAGCCAGTATGACATTTCTCTTTCGGCCCCAAGACTTTCTAAGCCAATTAAGAGCCTCTATTTGATGGGGAAAAAGTGAACCACCTTTTACATAATCTGGTTGTTCATTAAGAGTGCGAATTTCCCCAGATTTCTGATCTTCATTAGGCATTCCTTCATCAGATCTCATAGCAGCATTTTCAAAATAATCATATTTTTCAATTAGTTCCTGATGCGCTTTGATAACAGGCTCATCTAGCCGTTCCCAGGTGCATTCATCATATGGCAGACCGCACCACTTAACCAAAACTTCAGGTATATCAAGGCATCCTTGACGTCTTGCAATAATACGTTGTGGCTTGCACCACAGTTCATCCACTAGATTAACAGGACTAGACCCATGTTTAAACTTGTAATTGTCGAGCTTCCTCTTTGCACGAACCTTCAAATCACACTCTTTAAGCCACTGATTATGAATATGTGATTTTCCGGACCACTTTACAAAGTATTCTATCTCCTCACAAGGTTGATTATCAAGTCTTGGTAAATGTTTTCTTTCTGAGTCATCTGTTTCACCAATCAAGTATTCTAAAGAATTACTTTCACCTAACATGTCAGCATTCGATATATCCTCTCTTTTTTCAACCTCCATAGTACCAACACACGAAGCATCTGCAGTTTCTTCATCATTTATCAGATTCTCAACAATACTTGATTGCTTTGTGCACTCACTTGATGGATCTAATTTTCCTTCTTGATCTTTAGGCTTCTCACAATCCTGACAATCAAACTGTGTCAGAGTTTCAGAATTCTTTGGACTCTCAAGAATTCCAAGTTGACGCACATTTTCTGCAGAAGTACTTTGCTTCATTGAAGAAGATGGCCCAGCTTTTGAGATGATTCGACAACCAAATATTCGGTCCACCTGTTTACAAAAACTTTATTGAATCAGACTGAACTATTTTTAACAATATTTGTTTTTTTTCCTTCACTTAAATTAAAATATTTTTCTTTGTAAACAATAGTCACCTCAAGGATTTCAGAAATAGACTTTGTATCATTACAATCACGGCTCTCCTCTGTCTCATCCTGAAGCTCTAAGCTCAATGGAGCGTCTGCCTCCAGTACCTTTACATTGACCAAACTCTCGTTTTCATAATCTCTTTCCCTCTCACTCTCACTCTCTTCCTCTGGGTCTTTGTTTCCTCATTCAGCACCAAAACTTATGTGCAAGAGTTTATTAGAACACTCTTATTGAAACACTTACTTTGAGTTTATTACACGTAATTTAGTGCAGCTGCTATATCCCTGCAAAACCTTATTATCTACATCAGGTTCTCTGCATTTTTTGGTTTCTTAGTAGACTCCTTATGTTAACTTCTTATCATACCGTAGGGCTCCTTCCCACATGTTCTTTGGTTTCTTGATATGATTTAGGATTTTCTTGTGTGCTTTTATAGCTGTATGATTTCAGGTTCTCTCACTCCCAATTCTTCTCGAATGCATAATTAGCAATCTCTCTATCTTAACAGGCACACAGCCAATCACCAACAAGAAACCAAGCACAATTACAATTATCGATACCAACACTTTCTGACTTGAAGAATTCCAACAAAAGAAAATAACTTGGATTCCACAGTGAAAGCTCTACTATGCTGAACCTCAGTCCTCGAAGTGAACATTGTGCTTTGATAAGCTCGAACCACAAAATTTTGATTCTAGAATAAACACTCTACAAAGACAAATTCCCATTCTTGAAGATGAACAACGACGGTGACGTATGCCAGGGTTGAAGAGGAAGAACCTAACCCTAAAAACATCAAACCTGACCCCAAAGAAAATGACTATCATCAAGGAGGAAGTCAATGTAAGACTTCCCCTCACGAAGGACGAAGAAACGAATACTCTAAACAATATGAAAGTTGACTTACAAACATTTTGGGTTGAAGTAGTAGAAGAAGTGAAAATGGAAATTGATGAAAAAGGTCTGGAAGTTGCTAAGAAATAAGCACCATAACTTGAGCACACAGTTGAAGAAGAATGATGGGACACTCACACCAACCCAATCTGCGAGTTACAAGCATCCCTAGGATACCACATGCAACTTCCAAGCAAGACAGAAGAACAAACTGTACCAAGCTCTGCTATAATAAGAAAGAAGCAGCCCAATCATCAAATCTTGGCCAGCAAGACATAACCAAGGCTTGCAAATGGGTGGAAACTGTTAAGAAATAAGTATCCTCCCATGACTTCCAACTGGAGCACACAATTGAAGAAAATTGGATGAGATGGAGACACCAACCCAATGTGCAAGTCACAAGCATCCCAAGATTACCAAATGCAACTCCCAAGCAAGACACTGTACAACGCTCTGGTATAACAGAGAGGAAGCATTCATCAAATCTTAACGAGCAAGAAAAGGCAATCAAAGCTCAGGCCCTAAACTGTGATTTCCAAACAGGTAAGAAGAATGGCATCCATAAAAAAGAAATCTTGTTTCTAGACGGGTTGGATACATGCAAACAAGTAATAAAACACAATGTCAGTGCTAGAAACATTTGGATCCAATTTGATCTCTCTGAGACCAAGTTTCATTCATTATATTATGTTACTACAGGCCATTGACATCTCAAAGACATAAATGTGTATATCTTTCTTTCCTTCTTTCAATGCGACTCACTTTTAGTATTAGTCTACATCTGGTTTTGTAAGCATGATCAAGAGGATTCGCAATGAGATCCACTACTGAGAAATCCACCTTACTGTTGCTTACACAATAACTTGGCAGAAAACCTAAAGTATAAAGGAGATGTCGTCAGCCACATTCAGCCAGTCCTTATGCAGCTCACAAGATGGCCAGAATAGACAGAGCCAGTGCACGAAAAAGAATTATCCATGGGAGTCCTAAAAGATGTCAGAGCTCCCAATACAAAACGCTACAGAAAAAAGAATAAACCCTGGGAGTCCTTACGTTAAAAGTATTTAGATGAGGAGGATAGGCAACAGTATCCATAATTCACTGTGTATACCAGCAATATCACATATATTGTGAATTTTCAGCCACAATACTGAAAGAGGATCATGCCTTTAGTGATGATGAGGCAGATTAGTTCGTGAGGTGGAACATAGAGGCACATACCTTATATGAAAAGAAAAGGAAGCATACTAATAAAGGGTGTCCAGGTTCAAGGTATCAGGCAAGTGGCTAGGAAAATCGCTCATGGCCATGTTTAAGATAAAATGAGCAGAACACTCATTCATGTAAACTTCTTCGCACATATACATAGAAAGATGTGTAGAGATATATATAAAAATGGGTACAGAAGAAGAATGCAAATGATGATTAAATTGAGCTGAAATATCACCATGATAACCATCTCTCTCTAGAAATTACCTCTGGTTCAGTGCTAGGCATAATCTCAGCCACAGGTTCCCTGGAATGGCAGTTTCTAGTCTCCAGCTTTGAGATCTTGCATTGTTTACATAATGTTTCAGCCTTTGATGCAGAACGTACATCGTCAATCTGAACACTGCATTCTGCACAAACCAATGGCACAATAGAAGCAGCAATATCTGCAACATCGATGTGCAATTCTTTCTGGTCACGTTTCCTTTTGTTTTTCTTTTTTTTCTGATGTGCTGCATGACTTTCAGTATCCTCATTGGTTTTGTCCCTTGGTGATTCCTTCCCACCAATAACAGCGTTAGGGAGAGTTCGTTTGCTTTCACCCCTTCTGTCTTTAGGAGACTCCTTTGACACGTCAGATCTTGATTGAGTTTCAGAAATACTTCTCATGGACCTTGACCGTCTTGAATCTGAGACACGTGAAGATGGAAATTTGAGGTTCTCACGACATGTTGGACATTTCCATTTTCCAGGAGGAGCCCTCTGCTTGAAGTAAGTACAATGATGAGACCACATATATAGAACAATGTTTTGATGTAAAAAGCAATACTGGCAATACCTTCAGTGGTGGATCCAGACACTCCAAATGATATGTACGAGGGCAATTATCGCAGCATAGAAGGTTTCCGCCCATGTCACAAACCATGCATTCAAAAAAATACTGCACCACAGTTCTTCAGGTTCAACACAAAATAGAAATTCATGTGCATAACATCACTATAAACATAGAAAACGCAAATTATGAGCAAGTGAACTATTAGGCGCTCACCCCATCATCTCCTTTTGTTTTCTCATCGTACATAACCCTGTCATTGGTATCATCCTTTTTTTCTTCACTTTCTTTGCTGACTCCTCGATGCGCTGCCAACAATTTCCTTCGTTTATAAGAAAATTCTGCTTGTGTCTCAGGTGAGGCCTCAATGGAATCTTCTTCCGAAATCAAGTTTTTCTCAGCTTGAAGTTCCTGTCCTTCCCTTCTTCGTTTTCTCGTTGCTGGCTTTCCCATATCCCTTGATGTTTCATCATCTGCAGATTCTTGTTTCTCTTTCAGTTTATTACCTGGTCCAGATGTTCGCTTATTTCCTTTTCTTAAACTGTCTTGCATTTCACTCTCTTTCAATCCTCTTGGAGGAGATTTGGGCATCTCCCAGGATAGTCTACCGTAAGCATTATTTGCTTGAGCTACAGCTTCCTTAAACTTATCTGCTCCAGCAGGGGTTACAAAACCCTACATAGCATACCTTTGAAATCAGTATAATGATAAGAGACAACAGTTTGATCCAATAGATTAATAACTTGCCTGGTTCACTAAGTCCACTTTATGTTCATCAAACAAGAGAATATCCTTGAGGGCCACATGTGTACTGCAAAAAAAACATTCAGCTTCTTAAAATGCTCTAATCAATCTATATTGTGAGTAACAGAAGCGCATTAATTTAGCAATAACAAGAAATAGAGAAACTAATCAATGATAGGAAATTATGAACAATGGTTACTAGTAAATGGATATTAACAAGGAGAATTTGATGCAAAATGCAATATATCTCTTCACACAAATAGATCGATTTTGGCGGCATTCTTACAAATGTTGGTATTAGTGTCACATTATAATATTTTAAAAATTAGCTATTTAAATTTCTACATCTGCATACAAACTAGTATCACCATAGTCATCTATCCAGCTAAGCATACACATGTGAATCAAATACTTTTATCATGTTAAACCAAGACTAGTTATTGCATTGGAAGTGTAGTTAGTAGGAGAAATCAGAATACATATTCAAACCCTAATATTAAGATGGATTTTACTAGAACTACAGATTTCATGAATTTATGCATGAACATTGCAGATACTTATATGTTGCTTTTCAAACAAACCTTTCATTAATAATAGTATTAGTGTAGAGAACATTAAGCAGTTTAACCATGTATAGGTAAATAAATAACGAGAATTTAGTTTCAAGCTATATATTTGTTGCATATGGCCAGTATGCAGTGAGTGCTCAAGCAAACAATAGAGAGATACCATCAGCTGCAAAAAGGCTACCATAATTCATCGAGAATGTTTTATAATTAAATAACTTCTAAATAAATAAAACGCAAAGATATCTAAAACACACAGATAGTATCTACATCAATAAGTTGAATTTTAAATTATCTCATGAATCAGCAGAGTTAGCTATAAGCGAGAAAATTTCGATACAGCTTGACTTCAAACTAGCACAGACTAAAATAACATACAGTATGGCCTGACTTTCCACTTCCTCCAAACCAAATAGCCTGACCAACACATTTCGTTCATTTTGTTCCCTGTAATGGAGGCAGAAATTTTAATATTAACAAGGCATGCCATCTAGACCAAAATAAGAATAAAGGTTATTGTTAAGTATAATCACTATTTTGTTTGGTGGCGCAAGATTTCAAAGCATACTTTGATTTACTTGATGTGGTGTCCTCCAAGATTGAAATCTACAACAGAACTCAAATGAAACAAAAACCGTGTCATCAACTGCAAGCAAGAAAAGAACAATATGTGTGGCAGCACTCAAACTTTGCATTTAAGTATGTTAACCGTAGGAAAAAACTTATATCACAACTGAAGACGAAAGTAGACACAATTGTGTCATTTTGAATTGTGATTAGACCTTGTCTAGATGCTAAGATGTAACAATACAATTCACAGAAAGAACTCCAGACATGCAGTGGAGGACATACCAGAAATTTTAGCTCCTTTACAATGATGGTGTTTAGGCAAATCGTAAACCATAAATAAAAGTCAGCACACCACAATCTACAATGGATTAAGCTTATTTAGCACATGACTTGAGAAGTGTGGATCATCCAATGCTGGGATTTTCTATGGACGCAGAAATATATTCCTTAGCTAACCTTGGAGCTATGCCTATATTATTGGAAGATACAAAGATGAAGCTAATGTGGTAAATTTTTATGAAATCTACTGTTACATTTGTTCACTCAGAATGGCAAAATCTGTATTAATCTTGTTATTTTCTTGTACCTAGCACTCTTTCAATAGGCACACTCTATGAAAGAGTGGATGTTGGACATACACCGAAATGTTAGATATGGTAAGACTCTTGTACGAAAATGTCAAACGGGTTAAACATACTAATCACATACAGAAATTATGACAAGGAAAATCCCAAGTCACAAGTGGAGGATTGGAACGACTAGAAAATTTTTCATACTAGCAAATCTGTCAGATCAATGTCTGCCAGCAACCTATACTCGGAAAAAGTTCCCATTACCCATTGAGAGCAAACGAAACTAGACGACAGAATGAACATTTTACATTTCTTGGAACTGTTGCTTCAGATGACCAGTAATCAACACGGCATATGAAAAACTAATTTCTTCTTTTCTTTTGGAAACTAGCTTTCACCTTCTGGATAACTCAAGACATCAGGCCAACAACAAAATCAATTGTAGTGGTATGTAGAACACATGCCAAAAGACGATTGAAACTCATAACTAAGTCCAGATAAATATCACAAAGAGAACCTATTCTCAATAAATGGTCAAAATTTAAAAATTAGGATACCAGTATAATAAATTACACTGTATGTTGACTAGAATTAATGCAACAGTATGTAATTAATGGCTACGTTACATGTGAATTGAACAACCTTCACAGTGCAAAGAGGATTGTATTCATATGTTTAAAACAGGAGCAAACCCCATTCAAAGGATGGAATGAGCAAAGAAACTTGTCAACTGACCTCGGCAGGCCACCATACTCCATCACTACGTTTTGCCCATATCAAGGTGCCAACTTCAAACACAGTGGACCGACTTTTCCGATGCACAGGTTGTAACACCTTAGAAGTTGCATTTTCCCACCACTTAGCCCCTCCATCCTTACGAGCTGTTCGACTCTTTTTCAAGATCCCTGAGATAATAGTGGGTGCCTTTGTTGGCACTACAATTCTGAAACCCCTGTCTTCAGTTTCAATAGACATCCACTTACTCTGCAAATATTAACATGACTGCTCAAGTCAGTAGTAGGCAAAACATTATCCAGGGACATGTGGTGAGTGGAGAGTGGTTGCAGTCCATGTGAACCTTAAAATTATAATATGTAAAGTTGCATGCCAAAGTTCTGAAAGAATCTCAAAACTAGAATTGGCTAATATTACATGTGTGAAAACAAGGTTGGCCCTGATGTTGGTTTTGTATCTACATGCTTTCCTTCCTGCTCTTCATGAAATATGAACCCTGTGTTCCAGATATTTAAAGGATAGCCAAAGGTAGTTGTATCTCTGATTGTTCCTTCAGAGTGAGGAGAGCAATAATTTTTCCAGGAAATCAATGCTTTGTAATGAAAACTGTAGTTCAATTCTTTAAAAATAACCCTTTTCCTAAGACTTTCCCTTCTACTGCGCCTTAAACGGGTAAAACCAAGAAACGGCAGTAAGATGTCTCCCGGTGTAATGCAATATAACAACCACCAGTCACCATCTAAACATAGCATCAATGGCCATACAATTCTAAACAACAGCAAGAGTTCATACAGGATAACAACTACCACCAGAATGTGAATGCTCGATGTTTTCACTAGATCTCATCAGGTGTATTTTAATATTTCTAAGCAGCCTGGTACCTACAGTTTGCTAATTGGTTCTACTCTGTAAAAACCTGGTATAATCAGCAAAAATGAGACAGTGAAAGTGAAGGATTGAACTTGAACAGATGAGCAAGTGCATAATGTGCAAGTCTTTTTGAAATTCAGTTGCCTTTGCCTGTTTTTTGTTTCAGATGAGTTATACATGAATCATTAGGATACAAATCGGAGCAGGATACATAGGTGTGCAGCGTATATGCCAAATTTTCTCTAATCAACATGAAACAAAGTAACTCCTCAAAAAGGATTTTGGGTGGCTTGGCACAATCCTTAAAAATATCATTGCTAGGACGCTCCTTCTTTTATGGTACCCACATCAGACAGTATTAAGAAGCTGACAGGAAACAACCATGAATCCCTCAGGCTAATTGACACGTTTAGTTTGACTATCTACCATATTAAAACACGTACATAAACCATGGGTGAGCACTCGATAGGATAAGGCAAATAAGACCTATCCTTTTCTTGAGAAAATCAGCCTGTACTAATCTTATGCAAATGCTCAGGGAACATTTACATCCCTGCTGTGTATAAAGATACAGATGAGCAATATCTGCCCTCATTTTTTGTATGTTTTTAGCCTTGACAAGATATAGCAATCTTCTTGTTACTATTATCTAACAGCATTTATGGGGTTTTAGGAAATTTCTGTGGAATTCACATGCCTTTCTGCAAGCATTTCACAACATTAAAGTTAGTTGATGTTTCAAATTCCTGTTGATGGCAGCTTAGAAGTTATTTCTGTAAATTTGAGTTACAAGAATTTAAGTGCGAAGAAGATAGTCATGTTCAATGGCTTACTGGCTTCTAATGGCACCAATAACTATCATGAATCATTGGCTTGTACAGCATAGCCCTCATCAGATGCAGGTATTCATAGCAGATACAGCTGAATTATTTAGTATAGCCTCAATGGATTAGAAAGTAGTTCCGCAAAATGCAATTACTTGGAGATTATTACCAGTTCTAATTTTTGAAGGAGGTATAATAGAACTTTGATTCTAATATAGCTCTATCATAATGACAATTTTCCGGCATAGCTCCTTTGAACTTCAGCTTTCTTCTCGTTTCTTTAACAGCCGCTGATTTGCAAGCCTACACCAAAGTATCTAGATGTTGATTTTACATTGTCCTATAGTGAGATTAGAAGGCTCAATGAAGCAAATCTAGAACATAAAACGTGCACTATTACAAACGATTAGATGAGCTCAATCATCACCCATAACAAAACCGGATTGCAAAAAAGTTATGGAAGAGTCTGAAGTTGGAAGTCATGTAACAATAAATATGACTTTGAAATGGTCACAAGCTCGCAAATTGCGATATTTGAAGTCACAATCAGAAAAACTGAGGATTCGTTCAATTTTCCAGTCCCTAGCCATAGAGCTTTGCAGCATGCCCCAACAGTAAAGTAGTCCTAGCATTCTAGCCATTTCATTATATTTAGAATTTTCACTTTCCTAAAGTAGTCTTTGGTATTCCAGGCACTAGACTACAAGTGGACTACTGAGGTTAAGTGATTGGATTTCACCCCACCCCCACCCCCCTGAGAAGTTCACAACCGATAAACCCCTTGTTGATTCTTAGCACGTAGGAACCCACCCATAGATAGTTCTAAAAGGATGTATTGTGCTCAAAAGTGGAAGGATTAACATCTAATTAGCTCACCTCAAAAGTTTATATAAGCCAAACAACTTCTAGAAACCCTATGCCAACCCTGGCTTTCCAGGCCCCTTCCTTGCTGAAACTAAAGCCTCTTTGACAGAAACCTCCAGCAATATCCATTTTTTGAATGCGCTTACCAGAAAAGTAGATGGTATACCGATTGTAGTGTAATTGTTACCTTTTATTCCGGATGCTGTATCTCAGTATTCAGGAAACTAATTATATCAACTTTCCATCACAATTGTAATAAATCTTGCAGTGTGCACTATTTCACAATGTTTTCTGGGTTGCTATATTTTACCCAATGAGCTATCTTAGTGTTCCTACCACGAAGTTTCGATCCCAAACACTATGCCTGGTGCCGTCGATCTACGTTTTCTAGGTCTGCCATTACTTCCAAGCTACTAGATACAGCCATGTTCACATTACATAGGTCTCATTTGAAACCCTGGCCTGATGATCTCCCAGTTGCTCGCTGCTTCACGCACACACACACCAGTGCCAGTGTTTTAACATTTGATATAGATAAGACCACTAACAGTAGCTTCAGGTAAAAATCCCTTTCCAGATACTGATCCCAGTAACTCCGTACAGGGATCTTCCTTGGCCTGATCATTCGTGACTCCATGTATCAAACATTTTTACATGGCCTCGTACATAGTCTCTTGTGTCCGAGCCACGTCATGGGGATTCCCTAGTAACCAGAATTGCGTAGGAAACCCCAAAGTAGTTGATAAATGCCGAGATTTGCATAGAAAAGGATCGATACAACATCGTCGGGCATGCCAACACAAAGGCGACAAATGTGCAGCCGCCATTACAAAATCAGAAGAAGAAGAGGCAAAGGGAAGAGGGAGGGGGGGGGGGGGGGAGGGAGAGACGGAAAAGGAGGGGACTTTACCAGTGAAGAAGTGTTGGGGAGTGTGAGATGAGGAAATGCTGGAAATGTCGAAGCAGCCTCAACATTAGCATGTGGCGGGGCTGTTTTGGATGAAATCGCTCGGAGGAGAGGGGGCGGGGGGGCGGGGGGAGGCGCGTTGGGGGGAGAAATTCTCTTCTCCTTTCTCCTTGCTCCTTTCTCCCTTCTCCTTTTCTTCCCTCCTGTTCCGTGCTTCTTCGCCTTCGCCAATGGTAAGAAGGAGACGACGGAAGGGAGTGAAAAGCAGTAGAAGAAGCAGTGGCAGCGGGTTGATGGTAATGGCGGGCGAGCCTCCGCGTTCTCCCGTCTTTCCCTTCCCTGCCCCGAGTGCCCTGTCGCTCCCTGTGCCCCGTCTGTTCTCTGCTGATGCTCAGTCGTGGACTCTGCAAACCCTTGCCGAAGAAAGAAAGAAAGAAGAAGACGAAGAAGAAAGAAAGAAAGAAGAACGAAAGAAGAAGAAGGAAGAAGAAGAAGAAGAAGAAGAAGAAGAAGAAGAAAGAAGAAGGACAGAGAACGTGGGTTACAGGGAGGCGCGCAGCCAATGAGGGGGCGACACGTGGAAAGGATGAGTGGAGGCGCCGCAACGCCGGGCCGCCACGTCAGCAGGCCCCTGCGCCGGGACGAGTCAAGTCCGAGGAAGTCAAAGTCAAAGTCAAGAAAAGTCAATCCAAATTCGGGCCAAAAAAGTCAAGCCAAAAAAAGTCAAGCCGAAGTCAAGTCGAATTCAAGCCAAATTCAAGCCAATATAGTCAAGCCAAAGTCAAGCCAAACTCAAGCCAAAAAGTCAAGTCGAAGTCAAGCCAAATTCAAGCCAAAAAAGTCTAGTCAACTTCAAGTCAAAAAGTCAAGACAAAGTCAAGACAAATTCAAGCCAACAAGTCAAGACAAATTCAAGTCAAATTCAAGCCAAAAAGTCAAGTCAAAGTAGAGCCAAATTCAAGCCAAATTCAAGCCAAAAAAGTCAAGTCGAATTCAAGCCAAAAAAAGTCAAGCCAAAGTCAAACCAAAAAGTCAGTCAAATTCAAGCCAAACTCAAGCCAGAAAGTCAAGTCAAAATTGACAACCCAAATTCAAGACAACAAGTCAAGTCAATGTCAAGTCAAATATTCAAGCCAATAGTCGAGTCAATATCTGTGAAGGAAAATGAAAACTTGTTGGTTTTGAAACGTCGGGCCTCGTCGAGTCGAGATCTGCGTCGGGAGCCCGATGCGTGTGCGATGAGAGCGGCGGGGCTGGAGAGCATCGTCGGGAGCGAAGGGAGATAAAAAAACACAAGGTCTGCTTCAAAAACGCCCGAGCCAAGCCGAGTCCGGGGTCTTCGTTTTTGAGAGCAAAATATACGGTGTGATGAGAGTGGGCTCGAGTGCTTTGAGAAAGAAGGAAAACAACCGCTGAACTGACGAGCCTGGTCGAGTCAAGATCTTCGTCGGGGAGCAGATATGTGTGATGCGAGCAAGCTTGATTGAGAGTGTCGAGAAAGAAGGAAAATAAAAACTTGTTTGTTCAAATGTCGGGCCAAGTTGAGTCAAGGTCTTCGTTGACAGCAAACATGTGTGATGAGAGTGGGCTTGATTGAGAGTGTTGAGAAAGAAGGAAATAAACATGAGTCGGCTCGAAAGTCAAGCCAAGTTGAGTCGAGGTCTTCGTTGGGAGCAGATGCGTGTGATGAGAGTGGGCTTGAGAGTGTCGAGAACGAAGGAAAATAAACACGAGTCTGCTCAAAAGTCAAACCTAGTCAAGTCAAGACCTTCATTGGGAGCAGATATGTGTGATGATGAGAGTGGGCTCGAGAGCGTTGAGAGACGAGGGGAATAAGAACTCGCGAGTTCAAAAGCCGGAGTGTTTGAGATGTATTAGATGTTAGGCAAAACGAAGGAATGATCGGGTTCAGTCCCTTGCATGTTCACACTCAAAAGCTTTGCACAGACTGTTAAGACACCAATTGGTTTATCTCTCGCCGTATTATTGAATGTCTCCGATTTCGTTCTCTGTCTGCCTTGCATTGTCAAGTTTCGCCGATGAATACGAAGAAACCATATGAGAGCGGAGGCATGGGCATAACCTATGACATATTCTTTTAGGAGGCCATTACATCGACGATCTACTTATTTTGTCTTGTAAAATAATTAATGTTTTTTTTTAAATTATAAAGATTATCACGTCGTTAGTTGTAATGAACGGTTTTCATATAGACTACGATATATCATTGATATGCAAGACTCTGTTACAATTGTACTTGATGTCCCCAAAGTTATATTATAACTGGGCTTGTCTAATTTCACCTCACAAATAATCTTAGCTACATAGTTATCGTTAACTAATTCGTTCAACTATTCGCGCAAGAATGTCATATTCACACCCATTTGTCTAAGCTCAAGTGACATATATATACATATAGATGTACACACACACCTGTATTGGGAAACCCAAATTTCACTGTAAATATTTTCTCGTTCAGTATGCTGCAGTGGCACTAATTCCGACGTAATTTCTTTTTTTCTCGGGATCAAGCCTGCCTCAGATTCCACGGCTTTTAACGCTGCCCATTTCTTAACATCCGACACAGAGAATATATTCAGGCGACTTGTCCGACCATACAGGCGCTCTGTCCGGGCAGATAAAACGATACGAGTACATCGTCTTCCGATCGTATCTTACATATTGCTGGACCGTATGCATACACACGACCGTATGTATGTGCATCCGATACAAGCAATATGTACGTACATACAGCCAGATAGATGCACGTGCACGTATGCAGCAACATGGTCCATGCAACAACGACATCGACATACATGCACATGCATACATGCACCCTGGCTGGCTGTGTACACACACGCATACGTGCATGCATGCATAACATGCACCGATGTACACCCATATCTACATGAACTGCATGCATCATACGCACGTACGCACCTATATGCATGAGCTGCATATGTGTAGACATATCTATCTACATACACACACATAAATATACATGCATGCATACATACACACACCCAGGCATACACACATATACGCTTTGCATACGTACATACACATCAGATGCATACATACAATGACACACACATACATACATATCATATACATACATGCATACATACACACATACATACGCATCAGATACATACATACGCACACTGCTTGCATACATACATACATATCAGATACACACACACACACATACCTATCAGATACATACATATGCATCAGATACATACGTATGAATAATATACATACATGCATACACACACACATATATACGCATCAGATACATACATACATACACCTAGACATACACACGCATAGGCTTTGCATACATACATACAATGATACATACACACGCGTACATATGCATCCGATACATACATGCATACACATACATACAAATCAGATACATACACACAGCGACACATGCATACCCATACACATACATACGCATCAGACACAAACATAGATTGATACATGCATACGCACATGCACACATACATACATACACACACACACGAAGACACACACATGCATACACATGCATACATACGCATCAGATACATACATACAATGACACATACACATGCATACATACGCATCAGATACATATACAATGAGAGATACACATGCATACATACGCATCAGATACATACATACGATGCGACATACACATGTATACATACGCATCAGATACATACATACAATGAGACATACACATGCATACATACGCATCAGATACATACATACAATGAGACATACACATGCATACATACGCATCCGATGCATACATACAACGAGGCATACACATGCATACATACGCATCAGATACATACATACAATCAGGCATGCATACAATGGCATATGCATACGCACCTGCATGCATACATGCACACATACATACATACACACACCCAGATACACACACACGCGCGACACATACATCACGCATACACATACACACATGTATACGTCCTTGCATAGCGCACATGCACACATGCATGCATAGAGCACATACATACGCACATGCATGCATGCATGCATCGGTATACGTACATATGACCGTATAGGGGCGAGTGCGTACACCGTACACACGTACGTATATACGCGCGCGATACGCCTTCAAGAACAGAGCGCAAATTCGTTTCTTTTCATGTCTCTCTGCTTCTCTTCCCTTCGCTCAGAGATGCGACGTCTCTATATATACGCACACGGCAATCGCTTGCCTCCGCCATAGCTTCCCTCGCCTTTACCCTAACTTCCCACTCAGGAAGAAGACGCCGAAAGACAGCAGAAGAAGCCCCCAAAGAGGCCGATCGTGCTTGCTTCTTTCTTTCCTTCTTCTGCCAATTGCCATGGCAACCAATCTAGTCGAACGAGGATGGCAGGTATAAACAAACCCTAATTCCTCCCTCCCTTCCTCCCCCTTGGATCCTCTTTTATCCATGGAAACAATTCCATGTCCTTCCCGTCAATCTCTCCCCCATCTTTTCCTTCTTTCAGTCCATATGCCGTATTCCCTTGCTCACGGAAATGTCACTAATTCTCTCGGTTTTCTGTGTGTCTATATTTGTGATACATATTTGCATATGATGAACTTCTCTTCTGTGTGAATATGTTTGTATATCTATGAGCAATTGCGTGTGTGTATATATATGTATGTAAGCATACATGTGTGCTCTATGTGTCTGTATATATGCATACGTACATACACACAAACATGTATATGGAGGGGTTCAGGGTTCAGGGTTTAGGGTCTAGGGTGTAGGGTTTTCTTCCTCTCATTTTCTTTCCGTGTGTATGCCTTGTGTTTTTGCAGTTCTTGATCGACCATTTCAGCGAGTTCCAGCTTGCGTCTATTGGCAGCTTTGTCGTGCATGAGAGCGTCTTTTTCTTATCAGGCTTGCCCTACCTCTTCATGGAGATGTGGGGAGTGAAGAAATATAAAATCCAGGTTCGTAAAAGCCCTCAGAATGAAAATGCCTTTGGATTGATCAGGAACTATGTGACTATGTCCAAAATGTTATACAAAAGCAATGAAAGACAGAGAATAAGATTTCTTGAATGTGGGTATGCATGTGTATACGTAGGTATCTGAGGAAAGAAGAACAGAGACACGAATTCACCCTATACACTAATAATGTGCATATATTTAGGTGGCAGGTGTGCACGTACATGTGCGTTTATGCTCTATTAGAACTTGGGTTGTGTGGCAAATTTTCATCTACATGATTGATTGGGTCAGTGTTTATTGATGTTCCCTACATGGCGAACTTTAACAGTTTCTTGTGTCCACAAGCATGAGTCGTTGGCATGCTCATAATGATCTAATGCTTTCCTTCTATCGCGAGTGTGGATAGTACAGTATAGTATAGTTATTATGTGACGATACCATATATCCATTTGATAGAAAAGGGACTGAAGATTTATGATAGTGAAATTTGATTACAAATATACATATATAGATCCTGAATGAATCTCTAGGAGATTCCGGACAATATCAACTGTTAGAGCAAGTCTTGAATCATAAACTATTGAAAATATTGCGGGTTATTTAAGTCAATACGGATCAATCATACTTGGTCTTGACTCTTGCGAGGTCTATTTCCTCTGGAAGCAAAAGCTCAATGAACTGAATTCCAATTATTCTCTCAAATCAGGCCTTTACTGGATTTATTACGTTTTAGGCTAGGTTTTTTCTTGTTATGTTTTTCATTATTTTGCTGGTCTTTGGGTAACTGCAGATGGCTCGAATATCGTGGGTGCATGTTTTTCTGTAGTTATTTGTGAACCTATTAAATTGAATGATTTGGTTATATGCTACACGTGCAGTATGAAATGGATTTTTGGTTATATGTTACACTTGCAGGAAAAATTGAGTTTTTATGAAATGGGGTTTTGGTTATATGCTATCATATTGCGCCAGGAAAAGTTAGGCCTTTTCTTTGTGAACCATAGAGCAGCCTTTTCTTTATTGAAAGATTGTACGATTGATCGAGAATAGAAGGAACAGACTGTGGCTGAAATGAAAGACAGTGCCGCCTTGGTTTTACTTTTGCATGCATAACCTTTTTCTTGGCTTCATTTTTAATTTTAAGTGTGTGTGTTTTGCGATCCAGAATAAGATGAACACACCATCAGCTCAAGAGAAATGCATCACTCGACTCTTGATATATCATACCTGTGTCAACCTACCATTGATGATAATATCATATCCAGTGTTCGTGTGGATGGGCACGACGAGCAAATTGCCTCTGCCCTCGTGGTAACATACGAACAATTGCGCTAAGTCATTCCTATTCTTTTTATTTTTCAATATAATTAGCATTCTTCTTCTTTTGAGCATGAGGTGATTCTTAAACATCTTTTTTTTTTGTTTTATTTTTTAAACATTTTTTGCCTTCCGTTAGGAAGGTGGTAACCTTCCAGATCATATCGTATTTCATCCTCGAGGACTTCATCTTCTATTGGGGTCACCGGATTCTGCACACAAAGTGGCTATACAAGCACATACATAGCGTACATCATGAGTAATATTCTGCCAGATCTACTCACCTTTTTTGCAGTGTGTTTTCAAGCTTCTCAAAGGAATATACCCCGTAGAGAATCTTTGTTTGCTGTGCCATAACTAATCAGCAGCATTTATTTTGCAATATTTTTCTGAACTTCTCAAGGGAATTTAGATTGAAAATGATTTTTAGGGCATGAGATAGCTATACAAACGCACACACTGTGTACATTATTATGAGTGATCTTCGCATGTACATAGTTTATTTTGTGGAATAGGAAGATGTACACATTTTAAGTTCTTATGAGTTGGTTACACAGATGATATGATTTGCAGATATGCTACACCATTTGGACTGACTTCAGAGTATGCTCATCCAGCTGAGATCCTCTTCTTGGGCTTTGCAACTTTCTTTGGCCCTGGAATCACAGGGCCTCATCTCTTCACACTCTGGCTCTGGATGATCTTGAGAGTTCTGGAGACAGTTGAAGCTCATTGTGGTTATGACTTCCCATGGAGTCTTTCAAAGCTGTTACCTATCTATGGAGGGTAAAATGTTTTACGTTTTTTTCCACAGAAGCCCAAAACTATAACAAATACTAGGGACTCCAAAATCAAAAGACATGCATTGCAGAAGCATTTCATACTTGTTAGTCCTATTGCATTCTTGTTCTTCTAATATATCTGTTTTCAGAAATGCTACTTTACCCAGTATGAGAATATTTAAATATGCATTATGTATGTGTGTATGCATGTACAGGTGTGTTGATTTTAGAACAGAATGTGTGAAAAATGGCAAGTCAAACTTGGTTAAACATGACTTAACTTTACCTGACTTTATAGAGTACAAACACGCATTCATGTATGTATGGCCTGCTTGAGTTTACTCGGCATTGCCTTGACTGTCACAGGGCGGATTTCCACGACTACCATCATCGCTTGTTGTACACAAAATCAGGGAATTATGCATCGACGTTTACTTACATGGACTGGTAATGGCCTTGATCTTTAAGTCTATCCCGGAGTTCGCTGAGCTTGATCTTTATGTTTTGCTGATATTGTTTTTCTTTTGGGCATGCAGGATATTTGGAACAGACAAAGGATATCGTAAGCTGAAATCTTTGAAGCAAGACACTGAAGTCTCTGAGCAATTTATCGTCGAAAATCTTCTCGAAAAGTCCGAGGACTGGAAAGACAAGGATTTGCAATGAGTGTAACATCTGGAGTTCAAATAACGTAGGGAAAAGGAGAGATCCTTCTGGTCCTGTCGATGATTCTTGTGTGTTCCCCGACTACGTTTGTTCTACACATGTGGCTTTGTCTCTCTCTAGCTCTATATACATGGAACTTGTCAATATATAACTTCATTGTCACGTTTGAGGATCTCCATAGTGATATCGATTTATGGCTTTTAATAAAAAGGAAACATAAGGATTAAGCAATTCGTAGAGAAGGAGTTGTGCTCAAATCGACGTATTAACATTTGAGCAAGGACTTAAAACTTTCATCTGATTGTCTCCTTGGCATTGAAACCGTTGAAGATTTGAAAAGCTAAGATCATGTCCAGTTCAGGTATTAATGGCTTGGAGTCCTCTGATTGGTTTTTTTGGCAATTGTGAAACAGTTGGAGAATGTGTATTGTGTGGGACAACTAGCAGCATTCATGCTTTTTGTTGTTATGATGTTCTCTTCTACTGGTCAGTTATCTCTCTCTCTCTCATTCATGAAGAAGAAAGGTTTGTCACCTTTATTCGGTTTTTGCGATCAAATTTTTAACTTCGATTCGGCATCGAATAAAAAGCTATGTGGAAAACAACTGTAGGATTGGAAATCATTGTGGGAAAGGGCTCCAATAGTGAGAGGCATGTTGATGTGAATATTGGGTGGTTTTTTGTTAAAGCTGTGAGGCTTTCTAGGAAGAAGGAAACAACATAAAGCCCGCCCCAATCGGTGAATTTTGGTTCATTTTGAGAGTTGTTTTTTTGGGGCCACTTGCAAGCATACTGTAATCAGATTATATAAGCGCGATTCGACTGGTAAATTCATCGGAAGTGTGTTCTGCAGTGCATCTGAACTTATTGGTTAGGTAAAATCTCGCTAAAACATTGGAAAACTATGAGAAATTTGGCTGCAAACCTCAGGGAAGCATGATACGCGACAGAGCAGTAGTAGCAGCAGCAGCAGAGGAAGAAGAGATCAACATAACGAGATGACTAGATTGATGCGTCGATGATTGGAGTTGGATTCTTTTATGGAGATCACAAGCATTCATACATACTGCAACGCCGAGTCCGAGTATTAGCAAACCCTGCTTTGTTTCCTGGTTTTGACTTTTTTGCAGCAGATCGATCTGATGTGATCGATCCTCTCTTGTTCTGTGATACTCGAAGGATTCAGCTAACCTTTGAAACAAGAACCCTAATCGAGACAAGCATTGGCACCTCTGTCTTGATCTCTGATGCTTGAGAAGCTTCAGCTACTCTGAAACTGGAGCTCATCAAGAGAATCCCTCGAAACGATTCAACTAACCCTAAATCAAGAACCCTGATCAAGAGAATTTACCCTGCAACAGGAAAATCGGCCCATTTGTCTCTAATTGCTCCAAAAATAGGAACCCTAATCAAGAGAATCGACACCCCCCTCTGTTTTTCTAAAATGCTTAGAAAGATTCAACTAACCCTAATATGTGGTGTGTGTGTGTGTCTAATGCCTATAAATATTATTCAGCTAACCCTAAAACAGGAACCCTAATCAAGAGAATCAACAAGCACCTCTTCTCTTGCTACCTAGAAAGATTCAACTAACCCTAAAGCAGGAACCCTAATCAAGAGGATCAACACCCCTTCTCTAGTGCCCAGAAATATTCAACTAACCCTAAAACAAGAACCCTAATAAAGAGAATCGACATGCCCTCTCTACTAACCAGACAGATTCGACTAACCCTAAACCAAGAACCCTAATCAAGAGAATCAACACCCCTTTTCTAATGCCCAGAATGATTCGACTAACCCTAAAATAGGAACCCTAATAAAGAGAATCAACGAACACCCCCTTCTCTAGTGCCCAGAAATATTCAACTAACCCTTAAACAAGAACCCTAATCAAGAGAATCGACACACCCTCTCTACTGCCAGACAGATTCGACTAACCCTAAAACAAGAACCCTAATCAAGAGAATCAACACCCCTTCTTCAATGCCCAGAAAGATTCGACTAACCCTAAAACAGGAACCCTAATCAAGAGAATCGACAAACACCCCCTTCTCTTGATGCCCAGATAGATTCGACTAACCCTAAAACAGGAACCCTAATCAAGAGAATCAACAAACACCCCCTTCTCTTGACGCCCCAGAAAGATTCAACTAACCCTAAAACAGGAACCCTAATCAACCCCAAAAAAGATGCAACTAACCCTAAAACAGGAACCCTAATCAACCCAAAAAAAGATGCAACTAACCCTAAAACAGGAACCCT